>JAQQPU010003870.1:4496-31334 GCA_029168905.1 Artemia sp. Kazakhstan ARC1039 | reverse complement strand
ATATTATGTATAGAGTATTGTCTAAACTTTTGTAGCAATATTTTTGTGAATTGGTGCCCCTCTTTTTTAAGTTAAAACGTCTTCACTTAAAATCAAAACTAGTATCTAGTCTTTCCGTTGTAACTTTTCTTCATTGTTTGATTTGAGAGATTCATCAATGTTGCTGCTGCTCCGCTCCTTTTTTTGCAAAATAATGTGGGAGGAGGCAAAGTTCTTGTAAATTAGCGCCACTCCTTTGTCACTTTTCTTTATTGTTTTATTTGAAAAATTCATCAATCCTGCTACTGCTCCGCTCCTTTTTTGCAAAGTAATGAATGTGGGGAGGAGGGTAAATTTTAATAAGTTGGAACCACTCTTTTAAGTTAAAGTATTTTGACTTAAAATCAAAACTAATATTGTCTCTCCTTTGTCACTTTTCTTCTTTGTTTGATTTGACAAATTCATCAATGTTGCTGCTGCTCCGCTCCTTTTTTGCAAAGTAGTGTGGAAGGAGGCAAAGTTCTCGTAAATTAGTGCCACTGTTTTAAGTCAAAATATCTTCACTTAAAACCAATACTCACATTGTCTCTTCTTTATGACTTTTCTTCATTGTTTGATCTGACAAATTCATCAATCCTGCTGCTGTCCCGCTCCTTTTTTGCAAAGTAATGTTGGGAGGTGGGTAAATTTTCTTAAATTGGAGCGACTCTGTGAAGTTATAATTATAAAAGGTTTTAAATACATGAATTTCCTTTCAAATGAGCCATCAAACAGCTCTCTATGATTTTCCAGTGCCGAGCTAGCTGAGGAGAAAAAAATGGAAAAAAAAAAGATGCCATCGATGCAGAATATCGTAGTTCAAGCCACTTTTCTTGTTTTTCAAGCCGACTTGTTTTCTTTGGTGTTCAAGCCAAGAGACTGCAAGTTTCCTATATAGGATTTTCGGACCTGGCGGTTCTAATAGAGCACTTTATTTTTTGATTTGGCTCTATTTTATGGAGTTATGAGTTATTTTAGTTTTTACTATGGGACTTGATCGTCTCTTACTAGATTGCTAGCTACCGCTACAACCGGGAAAAATATCTTGTGTGTCCTTTGTCACTTTTCTTCATTATTTGATTTGAGAAGCTAATCAATTCTGCTGCCGCTCTGCTCCTTTGTTTTTTAAACTAATGTCTTCTCTTATAGACACAGCAATGAAACATCTACAGATCAGCACACAGATGAACCAATAAGGAACCCAATTTTTGGTAAATCTTTCGATGATCCAAGTGAACCAGTTTATACGGACCCGTCTCTTTTTGAGCGGAATCGGAGTTTCCGGAGCTGCACGACTAATGTCAACAGAATCTCCAAGACCAAAATTACTGGAGAAGATAATAATAGTGCAGATTTTAGTGAATTATAGTTGTATGTAACTGTTTATTTTAATCTATCAATCTTAAAAATGTATTTTTATAAAGATTTATTAAGATAGCCCCGCGACTGGGTAAATTAATATTCAAAGATCTTGCATAAGAGTGGGTCCAGATATTTGGTCGAAGGAGGGAGGGGGGAGTAATACAATAAATTCTGCTTGTTTGTCTATTTTTCACTTTATATGATTTTTTAGAGGGAAAACTGTTATAATAGATATCACAACAATTACAAAAAATATCCATTTTAAACAAGTAAATTCGCTTTTTTTGTGCTCTACTAATCATAAATATCTTAAGAAACTTTTACAGTTGATTTGCAACAACTGTTTTGCATTTTTCTGGTTTCTGGTGATTTCACCAGTTTTCTGGTGATTTAAGCAGTATCATTGTTTAGTCGATGTCACCGTCGAGTATTGTCAGTGACAGCTCTTAAACTGGGCTAATATAACATAACATAATGTTATGTTATGGGCTAACATAACATATGCAAACATATTTTAACATAACATATGTTATGGGCTAACATAACATAAGCAACATAAATGGTCAGGATAGCCATAGAATTCGAATATATGTTGAGTGGTAGAATTTGAAAATTAATGAAATTAGAAATTTGAATTTAAATCGGTGTTCCTATGACGAAGGGATAAGCGTTTGGGCCTTAAATTTATGATTCTAGATATTAAGTAGACTATTGCTTCTTCTCGACATTGTGCTTTTTGTAGAAGTTTGGAGAATGCCTATATTTTATTTTGTATGATTTTAAATTTTGGAATAATTTTTCCTCTTTTCTTTTCTTCTTTACCTTCAAACCATTTTACTTATCTTTGACTTCTTCTTAATGAGCACCGTCAATTTTAGTTACGAAATTGATTCCTTCAAAAGGTCCATTCACAAGATCCTTAAGTATAATTTTGACATTCATCTGTAACTAATGTTTGGGACTTAAGAAACCTAAAATTTGGCAAAATATATTCTTTTGCCCAAAAATTTATTCTTTGCCCAAAAATACCTAAAAATTTCAGCTCTATCCCTTGGGCTGTTCCCAATATACTGCAGACATTATATTTCAAAGAACTGGATACACATAGTCTTTCGATTTAGGTCTGCTACCTCCACAAGTCAAAATTTAAAGATTTTTTCAAATTTTTTCAAAATTTAACTCAAATAGAGGCAAGCCAGGAATGGACTGATTTTCGATTTATTGTATTTACTATATTTCCATGTTATTGAAAGTGTTTACTTTTAGTTACAGCTGTAGATTGATGAACATAAAGTGTGTATATGTATAGTTCGAATTTTGCAATTATCTTCGAATTTGGCTTCAAGAAAAAATCACGATTTTCTGCGAAAAAAAAAAATATATTACAGTTCACACCGAAAGGACAGCTGCTGACGACAGCGAGAAATGCGGCAGCGAGTTTATTTCAACTAAAATGTTTTGAAAAACTTCCTATTTAAATATTTTTCTTCATATTTTTTCAGGGCCGTGTCCAGGATTTTGTTCGAGGTTGGGGTACCAAATGGTTTTTTTTCAGGAGGGGAGGGAGGTATAACTGCAATGAAGACGAAGAAGTTTACCTCCTATGAATTTGTCTTACGGTCTCGAATAAGGTTGTTTTTTTTTTACATTCATTTCTTGGACCTACTTTTGAGTTCGAGCAAAATTCTGATTCTTAAAAAATAGCTGTTTTTACCTGCGTTTCAAGACCTTTTTTTATTCGAAAACGGACATGCAAATTAATTATAAAAAAACACAAATTACATCGCTTACATCGATGTTTGTTACGAATTATAAATGACTGGTGCAAACGCTTGACTAGGATCCTGTTATATATACGCAGTGGCGGATCCAGGGGGGGGGCGAAGAGGGCGCGCTTCTCCCTAACGTTGTCTAAAGTAGTGTAATTTACTTAACTAACGCAAGATCGCGTTAATTAATTTCGCTCCTAACGCAACTTTATAGGATCAACCTATTTTGCCCCCCCCCTCCCTAAAAAAAATCTTGGATCCGCCTTTGTATATACATATAACAATTTCTCTAAATCTTGTTTCAAAAAGAAAAAGAAAAAAAACTTATCCTTTTTCCATAACGTATTTAATGCTAGGTAGACCTGGCTGCCATGCTAGGCTAGCCCTATTTTTCGTTCCGTATTTCAGTTTTTCCTCTTCACATACCTTCTCCTAAGCTTTCATTATTATATGAATTCTTACGTTTTCAATCAGTCTTGGAATAGCCTACTGACTATTTTCCATCACTCCTTATTAATTTTGCAATCTTCTTTTTATCACAGTTGTTTTTTCCTACCAACTTTTCTGTAGCCAATATTTGCCGTTTATATCATTGATTCTCAAACTGCTTCGGGATAGTTTCGAAATGTCGTGGAAACTAACGATAAAATTTAGTGAAAGTGCACCAAAAAGAATGAATTTGCCAAAAAATCACCAAAAAATAATAAGCATCACTGTTTGTCGTTGAATTTTGCTGCTGTCCGGACTGTGACCCTGAAAGGTTTATGGTATTTGGTGGGTCGATTATATTGCAAGTTTGTGAATGCCACCATGCAACAATGTTTAAGTCAATCAAAGCATTGCTTACAATCTTTGCCAAAAATTATAAGGTACACGCTTTTTAGAAGAAGACGCAAAAACGGCAGCATATGTATGTTCATCAATCTAAGCTACAGCACCTGCTTTATCCTTCACTGCTTTCGAACTAGTCCAACAGTATTTTTGTACAGTGTTGTCAATAAATGCAATTTTTTATTTTTTCGTTAGTTTGTGCTCGACAGATGTTTCCACGAAACAAAATTCGATAATATATTGTTTATTTTAGCTACTGAATAGGTTCTAATTGATCTGTTCTGAGACTACACTGAAGTCCATAAATCGAACAGTGTAGTTTCTTATGTGCCCAAGTTGAAATAATCTGTTTAGATCCATTTTAAGTTTATGCTCAGACGGTGGCGTAGTTTAGTCAAGATCCTGAGTGGGGGGGGGGGTCGGAAGCGATTTTACCAACTCAAGTGGAAATGACAGTGAAAAATGAAAAAGGATCCATTCAATATCATAAAGGCAAAGGCGTGCTAAAGACATCAATCTGTTTCTGTGAATGACTGAATTATGAAGGTCTATCTTAGTTTTGACAAGATTTTTGAAGACCCTAAATTTCAGCTGGGGGGGGAATGGGGTTGGAGTGGGGAAATTACACCCCCACCCCCTGCCTCGTAGAAAATTACGCCCTCTGTGCTCAGTCAAACTGGAGCCTAAAACAATCGTTTAGTGTTCAATGGTAAAAGAGTTTTGGCAGTTTTTGCTGTAGGATTATAAAAGTGAAATCGGTTCAATCAAAATAATGGGCTTCGATGATTTATTATTTCGAAATGATTGTGTTCAATTAATATTCTGGCTTTTTCGCCTGGAAGACAATTATTTTTTCAGAGTAACTACTACTCTTCTGACTTTATTCCAAAAGAATGTATAAACTTATGACGTAATTCTGTAAACGGGAAAAGACCTATGATTTGATTTGTCCTGAGAGAGAGGAATTTATTCATAATAAAAGAAAATTATTGCTACCTCCTCTAGAAAGCTAAACTTGTCCTTTTAATCTTGTGCTTTTTAATTTTTTTTCTGTGCAAGATTGCGAAGGATTTTTACTCCGACATTGCTTTTTCAATAAGAAACGCCTAGACTCAAGGTCTTATCCAGGGGGGGGGGACATTTGAACCCCTCCTCTCGAAATTTTGTCCAACTCGTAAAAACATAAGAAAAATATTTTTTTGCGTTTAAATTAAATAGACAAAATTTTTAATGCGTTTTTTGAGGTTTTTTTGCGTAAACCCTCCCCCCTCTCCGAAAAAATGCTTTTGTAAAATCCACTCCAAAAATCCTGGATGGGCCCTTGCCTAGCCCCCTTTGAAAATCGCACCGAATTAGATTTGAGTTTAATGCGAGAACGTTTTCAATTCTGGATAAATCCATATTGTAAGTACAATCTTTCATCCATAGATTTGGAAAAAAAAAAACACAAAATCCAGATCATTCAGGATTGCATGGTCTTGTTTCATCGTTAACTAGTCTGGCTACATTTAAGAACGAAATTTTTACAATAAAAAATCGGAATAATTAGACATCAACTATCAAGTTTTTAGTTCTTTTACTTTTTCTATCTTTATGGTTTAACTTAAAAGTTTTGTGACAGAACATCATACAAAATATTTTATCTGAAATCAGTCTTCGGAATATTTTAAACGCAAAAAATACGACACTCCTTATCAAACATTTTTTTTGCTGAAAGAGACCTTATAAATTCTTTTTTTTTTACCTTATAAATTCAATATACAGTCTACAAGTTTCGTTGCCTGGAGGTTTTTAATTGTTAGAAAGGGTTGGCTCTCCCTTATGAAAATTTTGAGATAGTGTGCAAGGATATTAATTGCTGGAACTTCAAATACACTTTGTGGATCCCTTCAATATTTCTTAATTAATAAATCCCTAACAGTTACTATTTCACTTGAGCACAAGACTTGATTTGAAACTTTCTCGTTGATAACTATTCTCTTTGTCAGTTTTCTCCCCTTTCGGTGAACTTGCCTGGATAAGTTAGTTTTTATCTGGTCCGACAAATGTTCTGGAAACTCAGCATTTTGTTTCTTAAAAAATCGGCGGAAAATGGCCATTAAACAAGAAATAATTTTTGCCGTTTATTGTTTTAGCTTTTAGCCGAACTGTCGGAGGCCATATCCAGGAATTTATTTTGGAAGGGGGGTGGGGACTGGAAAATACATTAAAATTTGCCGTTTATGGCACAGAACTTTAGTTGGAATCATTGAAATCTTGAATCGCAAGAAAAGTTATCAAGTACGAAATTTTGCTACGATTCTACTAGAATTACCATTTTGGTATTCAAACAGTCTTCAAAGAAAATCAGCCAGTTTATTTACCAGTTTCAACGGAGTCGCAATTTTGATTTGTAAAACAGATGGGGAAAATCACTAGCCAAACCTTGAACTGTCGGGAGGGAAACTTTTTAAGTTCTCAAATTTAAATTTTAAAACTTTTCTTTACTTTTGCCCAACAACTTCGTATAAATCTAAACTTTACGAATGTAAATCGCACTCTGGCCGGGTCTTCCCATTATATCCGTCACTTACTTAATGGTCTTAATAATTACTATTAGGGTGGACCTGCAGTGCAAGGTCATATCCAGGAATTTTGTTTGGGGATGGGGGCTGTACAAAATATCAAAAATTTTTGCATATGCATTTTTTTGCGAGTCGCAAATAAATTTCGGGGATTGGGGTTCAAACCCCCTAACTCCCCCCCCCCTTGGATACGTCATTGGTGCAGCGCTAACCAAACCCTTTTTTTAAGGAATCTTTTTATATGTTTTTTTTTTATTGTCACTTTTTTGAATAGTGACACATCCTCTTTGTTGACAGAACTACAGTTTCTTTTTGTATAGTTGGAGATCTTCTTGGATTCAGCATATTTTCAATTTTAAAAAGGTTTTTTTTTTGCCATTATTACTATTTTCATTATTGCTATTCCCCTTCAAATAGTTTCTTTTCCTTTTCTTTTGCTTGATGTTTTCCTTAAATCATATTGTGTTCTATTGAATGAAACTATTTGAAGTGGTATTGCAGTGGCGGATCCAGGGGGCACGGCTCCCCTCCCTAGCGTAGTGTAATTTACTTAATTAACTCAAGTTTGCGTTAATTGAACTTGCTCCTAACGCAAGTTTATCGGATCAACATATTTTGCGCCCCCCTCCCCCTAGAAAAAAAATCCTGGATCCGCCCCTATGGTATAGTAATAGTAATAATGTTAAGAAAATCTGGTACTAGTGCATTAGATGGTCACTTCCTTATACTAATGACAGACGAAACCCGCCAGACGGGTCGGACATTGCATTACCGCTATAGAGTAATGCAAAGCAAAGCGTGGTTTTCAATACGTTTACGATATTTAAACTGTTGTTTTTTGGGGTTTAGGGGGGATTGTACCTAGGTTAGGTTAGGTTGCGTATTTAATATATGCTATGCTTTACCCCACTCCCCCCCCTAATGTGCAAATATATAGCCTAAATTTGTTTCTAAACTAGTATAAATTCATCCTATTTTATTTTATTTCATTAGCATTAACCAAACTTGACTTTTTAGAAGTGACCATATAATTGACCAGTACCGAAATTTTTTCTAGAATTGATAATATGCCGAATTCAGGAAGAAGGAAACTATGGAAACAAAGGAAATTATGGTCTGTCAACAAAGAGGATTGCATTATAAGATGGACCCTTTCATCTCTGTTATTACAATTTTTAATTGCGGTTAAGTAAAGATAGTTATGAAAAAAAGCAACATAAAGTTGATGGTTTAAATTCCGGGACTATTTTTAAACAAAATGTTGATTTTTCTAGGCCATGAAAATTTCGGTTACTTTAAAAAATGACTAAACTCATTTTCAAAATGATATTTTCAGTTTACACTACTGACATCTACTGCTACTTTACATACCACTCTATTATTAGGAGAAATAACCCTCATAGTTATAACTCAAGAAAAATAAGGCTCTGAACTTCGATATGAAAAGCTTAGTGCTCTAGCTGTTTCATAAAGAATTTCCTAGGGGGAAGGCAACAACAGATTCAAAACAGATTCAGTAATTTTTTTTAATGTAGCTGTATTTCCTGAGGCTGAAATGGAGCTATATTATGCATTAAATTTTGAGAATATATTTTTTTAAACTGCTCAGTGAGAAAAAATTGCTATTTGTAGCTGATTACGGAATGGTAACTATTATTTCGATTAATTTTAATAGTAAAATGTTATTTTGAAAACAAATTTACAGGAATTCTCAAAAGATCCTGAAATTCCTCAAAAGTGACGATAGATTTAAATGGTATGGGCATCATTGAAACCACTATGGCCTAATACCTCTTTCTCGGGAATTATAGCCTCCCGGCTTAAGCAACAACGAGAATCAATTTTATTGCATGGAAAAATGTCCATTTTTTTCCTCTTCTTTTTTCACTGCTAGTAGGGTAATGGAACCTTATAAAGAGCTGTTTAATGGTTTATTTGGGAGCTAAGTTTTATATTAGTCACATGGAACCCGAAAACGGCACTTCGGTTGTCGTTATTGCAGTGGAAAGACTGAAGAGTATGAAACCACTGCAAAGATCACTCTTCGGCTGCTATTTTTATGAAATTTAGAGTTGTAGGTGGCATTTTTAATTTGTTTTGTAAATGTTTAAAATATTTTCGTTCTATTTTCAATTTTATTGGTGCCACTGAGAGGAGGAGATGTGGAATTAAAAAAAAAAGCATGAAAAGGGTAACATCACAATCTACAAAGTCTAAAACCCTCAAACTGAGGTTTACAACCCTTCCTCTTGTATATTCCCTCCAGCCCCTAAGTTTTTTTTTTATAAGTCATCTGCTGACTCACAGAACTATCTGCCTACTGCAACATCATATAGAACCATTTAAGGTAAGTTAAAAGCTAATTTATAATTCTACGCGCTTTTATAGAGAGTGATAGTACCCTGTAAGATGTACCGTGTAAAGAATGATTAGACAATGTTCTAGTTAGAAAAATATTCTCAGTTGTAGACTTTGCGCAGCAGATGTTGTAGTTCACAAGTGCTGCAGTTCCAACTTCGTCAAATAATGGAATTCTCCTATAAAAAGTTTGCCCCTTCTATAAGAGAAATTAAATAAAAAAAACAAGTTTTTTTTCACTGAAAGTAAGGAGCGACATTAAAACTTAAAACAAAAAGAAATTATTCTGTATATGAAAGGGGCTGTCCCCTCCTCAACGCCTCGCTCTTTACGCCGGTGGTTCCAAACCGATTTCTTGGCCATGGCCCCAACCTAGGCATTTCTAAAATCCTGATGCTCCTCGTGATATTTAAACTTTTTTACTGAAAATTCTACGTATATTCATCTGAAGGATGCTTAAGGAGGCTGAAGGAGGCATCTAAATTTTGGAACCCAGAGACATCTATTAAGAGGCCTTTGCTCTTTAAATGCAATTGATTGTGACGTCATTGACATGAACATATATTTTTTTTCCAAATTAAGGCTCCAAAGTATAACCAACCGAAAGGTGCACGTCCTGCCCATGACCCATCAAAATATTGCCAGGCCCCGATGGTGGGGCATGCGCCCCCCACTGAGAATCGTGGAACTGTGATGTAAACTGTGGGTAGCAGCCCGTTGATTTTGGAACCCGAATACATCTATATTCAGGATAACAGCTTGCTAATTATGGTACTTTTTGATAAGCATGCATAAAATAATTGACACGTCCCTGAATAAGAGGTTGAGCCACCATTGATGGTTTTCGGCAAAAATAAATGTTCAGCTCTTAGTATTTTGCATTTTGAGTTTATTTTGTGGGAGGGAGACGAGGAAGATAATACATTAACGGAGTTTCGTCCCCTCTTTTTTCTATTACTATTCACAAGGCCCTACCCAGGATTTTTTTTTGGAGGGGGTTTTACTCCAAAAAAAAGATTCGGGGGGGGGGGGTACACAAAAAAAAACTCAAAAAATATATACAAAATTTGTTTATATCCATTTTAGTTATGTTTTTACGAGTCAAAAAAACATTTCGTGGGGGGGGGGGGGGGGGGGTTTAAACCCCCCTCCCCTCTGGGTACGGCCTTTACTATTGATATCCGTTTTCTGAGTGTAAGGGTTTTAGCAAGTAAAGATGCCACAATTATCCTGTACACATATTGGCACTATCATTCAAGCTACGTTACTTTACTGGTTTTTCTAAGCACAGAAATTAGCAATCGTTATCCCTGTTTTCGATACCTTCAATGGTTTTGGCACAAAAACCTGCAAGTGTCTGCCCCTATCTTAGCCCCAACGCGTCCCAACCCGGGTACCAAAACACCGACTTTGACCCCGTGTTTAATACAGATTATTGTAATCGATTTTCATCACTGTCAGCCAATGAAAACCTCCCTGTATCCAAGAGAATGCTTTTCATTGGTTCAAAGTGACAAAAACTTATTGCAATAAGCTCTATTAAACACGGGGTAGGTTTGTCCACACAAAAATATTCTCTTTGTTGTAAACTATTTATATTTGGTTATGGATAAGAGGTAAACGTTAGTTTGCACTGCATAGGCTGGACTTTCAAAAATACATACCTAATGTGCCACCTTGACAGAAGAAAGGGTTTATTTTTAGCCTAAATTAGAGTAAAATTAAAAAAAAAGCAAAAGGAGGTGCTTATAATGTTTCAACTACGTTTCAGATGGCCAAGCCAAACCTATAAATACATTTTATAAACTAATGTGTTTTGAACTTGGACGCCCAACCAGACAAAGAAGAGTCGAATCTTGTTTCATGCTCTATCCTTTGGAGCTTACCAAAATGCAATAAGCATTCAAAGTTATTAACAAAGTTATTTTAATATGAACAATTTCTTAGAGAGGCCTTATTCGGCCTCTCTCAATTAAAATTAATCCGAAAAAGTTACAATATTGATAGAAAAGCTTAAATAACTTAAAAGTGAGTCAAAGATAAAAAAAAATACACTAAAAATAAAAGATAGAATTTAGGTTAGCCTAGTTAACTGAACATAAATTTTGCCTTTTTTTAATTTACGGCAGTTTTCGATATTTAGCAAAAATTAACAGTAAATCTTCAACATTGCTCATTCCTTGTGACATGGGGGTTTGAACCTCCATCCTGGTGATTCCCAGTTCTGGCACTAACCACTCCGCTGTCACAAGGTAACTCCTTCAAATATTTAGGTGATACTTGAAATGGATATGGAAGATAGCAGCCCATCTTTGGGCAAAAAATGAATATATATTATACAGGGAAAAGCTTTCGGCTTTTTCTAGCAAAAACCTAGTAACTAACAGTTAAGAGCGACATTAAAACTTGAAACGAACTGAGAATTATCCTGAATAAAAGGGTTGGGGAAGGGATATAAAGAGATTCATTTTGTGTATATATTGCATAAAAACCCCCTTTCGTTTAGTTTTGATTACTATTAGCACAAAAAGCTGTTTATATTTATCTGCTACAAGCTATTTGATATGATTAGTTATAAAATGCACCGTCAGGTTGTAGGATTTAAACAAACCTCCTTAAAGTAGAATTAAACATGACCGTTAGAAACAAAATACTGGAAATAGACGTTAGAAAACAAATAAAACAAAACATTGAAAGCAAAACATGGTGAAACTTTCTCTTGTACTTTTTCACTTCAATTTCCATCCAACTCCCAATTCAGCTTATACAAAGGGCCACTATTATTCCAATTTCATTGCAAATGGAAATGGGCCTCTAATGAAACCGCATGGCAAGGCCGTACTCACAGGGGGATTTCAACCCCCTCCGAAATGTTTGTCTGACTCGTAAAAACGTAACAAAAATGGATACAAACAAATTTTGTATGTGTTTTTTGAGATTTTTTGTGTACCCCCCCCCCCCTCCGAATTTTTTTTTAGTTAAACGCCCTCCGAAAAAATTTCCTTGACTATAACTATTTATCTACCAATTTCCAAGCAGGGCCGATTGCTTCCGTGATTTGCAAAAATTGCCCCTCGATACTCAAAATACCCGAAAATACTACCGAAAATTTTCTCTTCTCGAACTAATATACGACATACATGCTGACTGAATACTAGATTCTAAAGTTCTACTATGAAAAATTCCGTTGATTGCTCATAATTACTCAAGTGAAAGTTATTAACCAGTATTGCCAGATGTAGCATATTATCTGGTTCACCAGCTTTTTGGTTCATGAATCTAAGAAAACAAAAGAAAAAAACGGCTTTCCGGCTTTGAGGTGTTTTTTCTCTGTCAACCCTTTTTGGTTATAATTACCACCATAAGAATTAAAGCTAGTATAAAAAATTCAGTTCATAAACTGAAAACTAGGTTGTGTCCAATCTAGGTTTCCATGATTTTAAATTACTTTAAAACTTACTTACTTTAAAATATATCTTTAAAATACTTTACTTTAAATTACTTTAAAATATATCTTTAAATAAAATTCCTGGGTACGGCCTTGCCGCATAGTACGTGAGGACGAACATGGTAAGGTCTTGCAAAGAGATGTTTCATATTTTGAATATTGGTAAGTACCAGTACTTCCCTTTGATGTTTGCATTTGAGAATTTATCTTAGGCCGAATAAGGCCTCTCTAAGAAATTGTTCATATTAAAATAACTTTGTTCATAACTTTGAATGCTTATTGCATTTTGGTAAGCTCCAAAAGATAGAGCATGAAACAAGATTCGACTCTTCTTTGTCTGGTTGGGCGTCCAGGTTCAAAACACATTAGTTTATAAAATATATTTATAGGTTTGGCTTGGCCATCTGAAAGGTAGTTGAAACATTATAAGCCCCTCTTTTTGCTTCTTTTTTATTTTTACTCTAATTTAGGCTAAAAATAAACCCTTTCTTCTGTCAAGGTGGCACATTATTTATGTATTTTTGAAATCTAACCGAATATAAATAGTTTACAACCAAGAGAATATTTTTCTGTGGACAAACCTACCCCGTGTTTAATAGAGCTTATTGCAATTAGTTTTTGTCACTTTGAACCAATGAAAAGCATTCTCTTGGATACAGAGAGCTTTTCGTTGGATGACAGTGATGAAAACTGATTACAATAATCTGTATTAAACATGGGGTCAAAGTCGGTGTTTTGGTACCCGGGTTGGGACGCGTTGGGGCTAAGATAGGGGCAGACACTTGCAGGTTTTTGTGCCAAAGACTTTGAAGTTATCGAAAACAGGGATAACGATTGCTAATTTCTGTGCTTAGAAAAACCAGTGAAGTAACGTATCTTGTATGATAGTGCCAATATGTGTACAGGGTGGCATCTTTACTTGCTAAAACCCTTACACTCAGAAAACAGATATCAATAGTCAAGGACTTACCCAAAGGGGGGGTTAGGGGGCTTAAACCCCCCACGAAACGTTTGTCTGACTTCTAAAAACATAATAAAAACGGATATAAACAAATTTTGTATGCGTTTTTCGAGTTTTTTTTTTTGTGTAAAACCCTCCCGAAAATTTTTTTTTGAATAAAACCCCCTCCGAAAACAAATCCTGGGTAGGGCCTTGTCGATAGTAATAGAAGAAAACAGGGAACAAAACTCCGTTAATGTACTATCTTCCTCCTCTCCCTCCCACAAAAAAAAACTCAAAATGCAAAATCACAAAAGCTGAACATTTATTTTTGCCGAAAATCATCAATGGTGGCTCAACCTCTTATTTCGGGACGTGCTAATTATTTTATGCATGGTTGTCATAAAGTACCGTAATTAGCAAGCTGTTATCCTGAATATAGACATCTTTGGGTTCCAAAATTAACGGGCTGCTACCCACAGTTTACATCTCAGTTCTGCGATTCTCAATGGGAGGGGGCGCAGGCCCCACCAGTGGAGCCTGGCAATATTTTGATGGGTCATGGGCAGGAAGTGCACCTTTCGGTTGGTTATGCTTTGGAGCCTTAATTTGGAAAAAAAAAAATATATTTTCATGTCAATGACGTCACAATCAACTGCATTTAAAGAGTAAGGGCCTCTTAATGGATGTCTTTGGGTTCCAAAATTTAGATGCCTCTTTCAGCCTCCTTAAGCCTCCTTCAGATGGATATACTTAGAATTTTGAGCAACAAAGTTTAAATATCACGAGGGGTATCAGGATTTTAGAAATGCCTATAGATGGGGGGCGTGGCCCAAAAATCGGTTTGGAACCACCGGTTTATATCAAAAGCAATACCAACAAGGGTACTGGAAGCCTGGTTTTAGGAGGAACTATGTCTGTCAAAATTTTTAGGGAAGTGCCACTAAATTATAAGTAAAAAGATTCCTCCTTTAGTTTCTTATGTATTTCCCGATAAATCGACTTTCCTTTATTTATCAAAGTTACCTCCCCCTCAGTTGGAGGAATGATTTAGTCTCTAGTTGAGAGGAGGAAGGTCTACCCAAATTTGAAAGAGAGTGAACAATTTTTAACGTTTTAATGTTAAAATGAAAAAAAAACTGTTTAAACGTTTGTATTTTCAGTAAAATGTAAATGGGCTTTAGCCCTTAGGGGGGTTGAGGGAGCGCTGACCTCGCGGTTATTCGTGGTTGACTTGAATATCAAGATAAGAAAAAACCCAAAAAGAAGAAAAGGATGAGGATATTTGCAGCCAGTGAAAATGTAATGCAAATATTTCGGCCGAAACCTCCGCTCCATCGTTCTCAGTGTAAAAATTAAAAAAAAGACCTTAACCTAGCAACCACTTAAATAAAAGTAAGACTCTTTCGAAGCGACAGCGAAAGGGGAAAGTGTAACTAAATAAAATAACTACTTAACCAAAAATCTTAAAAAAAAACGTTTTACTAATGTGGAGTAAAAAGGGGAAAATAGCTTTTTCGGTTCCAAAGAATACTTTTGATATACATACTTCAAAATTTTCCGAATATTTTGAATGTTGTGAACTCTTTTCCTTCAACTTATAAAAAATTCCTAAGAATTTCAACGTGGTGCGCATTTTCATTCAACTACCTATTGATATATAACTATTTATTATACAAGCATAATTTTATGAATGCTGTGGATGACAAATTCAAGTAAATTTCTTAATTTAAGTAAATTAATTTTAAGTTCTTTATTTAAGTAAATTGCACACCACGTTTAAATTTATAGAATTTTTTTACAAGTTTGAGGAAAAGAGTAACCCAACCCTCGTGGTTGGTAATGAGGGAGAGTGAGTTACTCTGAAATTCTCTTTATTGCGATATTTAATAGAAGAGATTGTAAGACCTTATGCAAAATTCACCGAAAGTAAGACAAAGTGTCATGACTGTGTTTTATAGGACACGAGGGAGGGACGGGCCCACACCTGATCTGATCATTTGGAGGTAATATCTATGTAAACAGTGGTGGATCCAGGGGGCAATGGGGTGCTCACCCCAACATAGTCTAAAGTAGTGCAATTTACTTAATTAACGCAAATTTATGTTAATTAAATTTGCTCCTAACGCAAATTTATCGGATCAACCTATTTTGTCCCCTCCCTAAAAAAAATCCTGGATCCACCCCTGTATGTAAACGGGTGTTTGGATTTGAAGGAAGTAAGGTTTAAAGTTTTCGATTTTTTGGATCTATACCTGATCCAAATTCAATGGGAGGGGAGGAAGGTCCCTGCAGTTGCTGTTTTGGATGTCCAGGCGTAATAGATTTTCTCTACAGAAGGATTAACTAATTTGTGTTCTCAGGACATCTACCAGAAAAGGTGGTCATAACTTTAGCCAAAATTTTTGAGAAGAAAGACCTGATTTCAGAGTTATGCCTTTTGGGTTCGTATCCATAATAACTTTCGTGGGGAAGAGGCTCCCAAATTTTGTCACTACGACATCTACTATATTGGTGTCAAATCTCATCCAAACATGTTGGGTTTGTGTTTACATGTTGGGCTGGGTTTGGGTATCTTGGGTTTACTATTATTCCAAAAACAATACGATATGTACAAGTACATCTTTTAAGAGTCCGTCCCCGGTCCAAACTATGCTAAGAGAGTGGGGTTCGTAAATTTCTGCCAATGGAAAATTTACCAGAGAGATAACAGATCTTAAACAAACTTGGTTTAGCCTCAACAGCTAATATCCTGATCATGCCTTTTGGATATTAAAATATTTTCCAACCTTTATAAAGGCAGGAAGGGGGTCCCCCTCCCGATCAAGTCATTTCGTTAGAAAATTCGGCAAAAGTGCTTATCAGATCTTATCCGAACATGGTCAGAAATAGGCAGAGGGATAGCTCCAGCATTTTTATTGGGGGGGGGGGGGGGGGGCAGGAGGGGTCTATATCTGTATATTCAAGGGGCATGGGCTATATAATAGTTTTTCTCCCCGTTTTTTTCGGGGGGGGGGGAGAGAATTGCCCCCTGAAACGACTTCCCTGGAAATAAGAACAACTATCCTAGTTGTGCGTTTTGGGATTCAACAGTTATTTTGAGATCTGTGAAGAAGGCTTACTACCCTGCTGGTAGTAAGGGAGGGCGAGGGAACGGTCTCAACTCTTGCAATCACAAAATCAACCAGAACAGGTTGTCAGGTTTCAGCAAAATTTAATAGGAAATTAGAGCTAATTTCCACATTGCTGCCATTTGGTATTTGAATACAATCTGACCTCTTCACTGATCACTTCACTTTTTTTTACAACAAAGATGAGATTGGCCTTGGATTCCTGATAAATCACAAATAATCAACTAGCTCTTACATCCCTTCAAGTATTATTTGTATCTGTCAGTCCAATTTGGTAGAGGTCCTTATGATCAATAGGATCTACCAGAAAATCCATTAAAAGAGGCTGTTCAATCTCAACTCAAGTTGGTGACAAGTAACAGATAATATTGACGTTCTGGTATCTACCTGGCCTCTATGGGGGGATAAAAGGGGCACCCAAGGGCTGTATCCAGGATTTAAGTTTGGGGGGTTAGAAAAAGTGCGGGGAGGGATAACAAAAAAAATAGATATAAAAAAAGCACAAAAGCCTTGGTTTAGCCTAAAAAGATGCTTCAAGCGTCATGCGGTTTGGAACTAAGTCTACAGAAAACTCGGGAGGCTTGATCCAATAAACCCAAGGAATAAACCAGTAATATCTGTCAGTCCAATCTGGCAGAGGTCGTTATGGTCAACAGGATCTCTGTCCCAACTGTTTGCAATTGTGAAACATCAAAAAAGTCGTTGCTCATTCACTTATTAGTTAATTTTTTGTTTTTGTTTTTTTTATTTTCCTTTTTAGTTACTTAGTATGTAATTTTATCAATTATCACTTAGTAATTTATCAATTAGTATTAAGTTATTATTCTTTCACCGTTGCTTGAGAAAGGTTCTCTTAAATTTCAGTTTTTGTGTAATGTTTGGATTTTTAGTTCGTCCTGTGAATTTTTTTTTGGTTTATCATTCTTTTTCCAGCACTCACGACGGGAGAAGATCATGATCATAACACAGAGGTCATTGTGATCAACATGATCTACCAGAACATCTATCAAAATAGGTTGTTTAATCTCAACCCAACTTGTCGACAAGTAATAGATAATGTCCTAGTTCTGATTTCCGGGTGTCTGGGACCTATGCGGAATCTATGGAGTGGAGCTAAGGAGTACCCACAGGGTTGTATTCAGCATTTAAGCTTGGGTGGGTTAAAATTGGGGTCGGGACACAAAAAATTATTAGTAATTGTCATGGTTTCTGTGTGCAATGATCTTTTTTTTTTACTTTGTACGAGTTGGACAAAAATTTGACGGGAGGAATCAAACTAGGTAAACCCTCCCTCCTGAGTATGGCCAGAGGAACCTAGAATCAAGGCATATGACTATCTACCAATACGATTTGCTATATATCAGCCAAACTTAGTGAAAAATTGCAATCAATGTCCAAGATATGCCTTTCTAAAGTCTGAGTATAAATTTAAGTTATGAGAAGGAAGAGGGCATGGGCGCCCATAAGCTGAATTGTAGAAGGGGGGCAAACCTCGTCTAATTGGCACTTTTAATGCTATATAATAGAAATTTCAGAACAAAAATATAAAAATAAGGCAGTATCATTCAGCCAGGGGGGCCGGTGCCCCCCCCCCCTCTTATGGGCGCCGATGGAAGAGGGAGTCCTAAATTCATATCTTATGCACTTCTAGCAGAAAGAAATGTCGGATCCACACTAAACGTTGTGAATTGTAAATAGGAGTATTGCCGTGCCTTTTTATGGTGTCCAGCCTCTCCGGAAAGAGGAAGAGCATATATAAGAACTTCGCTTTTCATTAGCCTAATTATAGTCTGGCAGTATCAAGTCAGCAAAGCCTGGTCTAAAGCTACAACTATGTAGTGTCCGTGGTCGGTGAGATCAGTGTGAAAGATCTGCGTTCTAGTCGTCCACATCCATAAGAATCATCTTTAAGATCTCAATAAAATTTCTTATGACTCGGCAGCTAGGAGTTTTGTTATGCACCTATAGGGATTACAGTCTAGTCCAATAGATAGCTCTAAAATTGTAATTCATTGTTCTATAGTGGTCAACAGTGGCCTCTACAATTCATAGTACACCTGAAGTGGGAATATTTTCTTTGCTTAGAAAGTTTCAAACAAAGCTATTGACTGTGAAATATGACTCAAAGACAAAGTCAGTAGCCAAATATAATACTTGGAGAATTTTGATGCATTAATAAGAAAACGAAAATGCATAGTACTCTTCGCACGTGGTACCTGTCCCATTTCATCTCATAACCCTATGATAACATGGAATGTCATATTTGGTTGAAAAATTGACTGCATTTGATGCTGGTCTTCTAAATAAAAAGAAGCGAAAAAGATTTGAAGGAATCACCAGTTATGTACTTGATGTAGTTCTGTGATTTATGATGATAGTTGGAACGTTTGATTAACGTCCATTATACTGGACAGGATTTTAGGGGTGCTGCCCCCAACTAAGTTTAATCTGGTAATGGCCCCTTTGTTTCGTATAAGATCTTTCGGTAACAGACGCCATGTGATTCGAAACCTCTGTCTTACCCTTGTGATAAGAGTAGGCTGGGTGTTATATTGATGTATATTTTTTTTTAATTATTATTATTTTATCCTCCTCCTTTCTCACTGTCCCTAAGCTTACAGCCTTAGTCTGGTACAATTTGTTCTTTCTTATCAATACTAACGATGCCTCTTGGTATTCGTAAACAGTTGTAATCTCAAACTGACGAAGCTTCCACGAAAAGAAGCTTCTAGTAAATCTTTTAGAAATCCAGCCAATCAACAAAGGGATTTACTGGAAAAGCTCTTAATCGTTGACCACGATGGAGAGGGAATTACCACAAAATGGAAACACTTCTTTGGCCATTTTCACAGACATCAACTGACCCTTGAATGAAACTGAAGCTTAAGATACAAATCGCGGAGACAATATGTTTCCCAGATATGTTTTTGGAAGACATGTAAAAAGAATTGTAGGCTACAGATATGTACCAGTTGATTGATGAGTAAACATGCTAAACTGTCTTCTGGTATTATTGAACTCGTTTAAGTAGCGACGAAGACCACACTGCCTTTCCATCATTAACACAAACAATAGGGATTCTTTTTTTTTTTAACTCTAGCCTCAAATGAATATTTTGAACCCTATATTCAAGGGTCGTCCTAAGCAAAACACAAATGATTATGCATATAAAAAACTTACATTAAAATACGACCTTAAAACTAAAACTGTTTTTAAAAGATAAAATGAAGTGAAACAAGGCAATGCATTCAAGTGAAAAAAAAAAAAAAAATAACAAGACGCTTTCAATGCTATTCTTGCCTTTTTGGTGATAACCTCGTTTCACCTCATTCTTAGTTTTGAAAAACATTTTTAGTTTTAAAGGCCGCATAAATGTAAGATTTTTTTTTTTACATATATTCATTTGTGTTTTGCTGAGAACGGCCCTTGGATATAGGGTCAAAACTCAAAATATCTATTCGGGGTTAGGGTTCCACTGTCTTACAGAAAAAAAAAAATGTTCTACCTGTTGTTTGTGTTTATTGTACTTGTTCTTTACACTAACACTGTCAATCTGTAGTTACAGCAAACTATCTAACCGTAAATGGTTCTAAAACTATATTTTTAGTTTTGTTCGTGTATCTCAGGTTTATCCTCAACTATCTAAAATTCATCTGTCCAAAGGCTCTATTAGTAGAGCAAAGGCAAAGTATGGCCATGTCCGTTTCCTAGGCACCCTCATTTAAAAAAATGCATCATTTAAGCACCATATTTACTTGATTATTAAATAAAATAAAAAGTTTTTCAACTGAAAGTAAAGAGCAACATTAAAACTTAAAACAAACAGAAATTATTACGTATATGAGGGGGTTGCCCCCTCCTCAATACCTCGCTCTTTACGCTAAAGTTTGACTTTTTGTTCCAATTACTTAAGAGTGACTCCTGATACATAAGGACCGTTTAGTCAGAATAATTAGCTTTTTATAAATTCAAAACACTTTTTGTTCCTTTTAAGTTTTAATGTAGCTCCTTACTTTCAGTTGAAAAACTTTTTTTAATTTAATTTCTGATAGTTTTTTAATTAATGGTCTGAAATCTGGCTCCTCCTCCTATGAAAAATTCCCTTCCCTTACGAAAACTCCTCCATGTAAAGATCCTCCCACGTGAGCTCCCCCAACAGAATGTGCCCCCAACGAATATACCTCTATATTTCCCAATTGCCAATACTATATGTAAGCAATGGGCAAAGTTCATAACTTGCAGCCCTTCCCTCGGGGGCTTTGGGGGGTCAAGTCATCCCCAAAACCATAGTTATTAGATTTTTCGACCATGCTAAAGAAAATGACTACCTCAAAATTTTGATTGGACAATTTATGGTAAAAATACGGGGGATGGAAAGGGGGGCTAGCTGCCCACGAATATTTTTTGTCACTTAAAAAAGGGCACTAAATTTTTTTTATTCCCGATCAAATGAACCCTCTCCCGATCATCTAGCATCACTGGTTCGATACAATCACCCCTGGGTGATCATTTGCCCTTCTGGCAAAAATTCAAAATTTTACGTTTTGTATATAGGAGCCTGAAACCTCTTCAGTAGGGTTCTCTGATATTCTGAATCTCATGGTGTGATTTTCATTAAGATTATTTGATTTCTTATGGGTTTTTCAACCCCTTTTTCAAAATTAGGCAAATTTTCTCAGGCTCGTAACTTTTGATGCGTAACAACAAACTTATTGAATTTTATAAATTTTGAATAAGCATCAACATTTGATCCTTTTGTTGTATGTCTTATTATCAAGACTCTGTTTCTTACAGTTTCGGTGTCTATTAATAATAATAATAATAATAATTTAATTATAACCCACTTTTATACAAAACAAGCGGAGTAAAGTACACTAAAAAGGAAAAAAAAAATCAAATACACAGAAACAAAGATAACTTACACCTTAATCACTGACAAAAACACACGGATAATATTATGGTTTGGGCCAAGGGACACAAAGGCATGTCTTGTTAAATTATTACTAAGTAATTCAAATGATTGGATAATGTCGGTAGCACCATAGTTCTCAATAATACGTGTATTACGATATGAAGTGGGAAGGTACAGTAAAAATTTGCAATATCTAAAATAAGCGATACGGATCTGGCGCAAATCATTCTTATTCAATGACGAATACATTTCGGATGAATCCTGCTTGGATTTCCTGCTGGATGAATCCAATGAATGGCAAGTTCAGCTACTTATAGTATTTATAGATTTTCTCAAAGCCTTCGACTCGATACATCGCGGAACCATATGGAAGATTTTAGTGCATTATGGAATTCCGACCAAAATTGTAAATATAATTAAAGCGCTATATCATGATATCATGTGCGCAGTACAGACAGAGGGTGGCCTAACGGAGTGGTTTTCAGTTCAGTCAGGTGTAAGGCAGGGCTGCATTTTATCACGATTACTGTTTGCCATAGTGATAGATTTTGTTCTCCGTGGATGCAGTTTTAGTGGCGGTATACAATTAAATCCACTGAGAGAACTCAATGATGGTGATTTTGCTGACGATGTTGCGCTTATTACCCACGACCCTGAAGATATGCAACGAAACATTAATGAACTCGGTCGTATGGCAAATGCTGTCGGACTCTCCATAAATGCTAACAAGACCAAATCAATGTCGAATGCAGTCATACCTGACTTAGCCGAAGGACTTTTGGTTAACAACGAGGAAATTGAGGAAGTGAGAGAGTTCAAGTATCTCGGCAGCATTCTTACGCAAGATGCCAATTCCGAAAGAGAAATACTGTGCCGAATAACATTGGCTGGGTCTGCTTTCAGCTACCTTAGAAATGTTTGGAGAAATAATAAATATTCCCAGAAGTTAAAGCTTAGAATTTATAATAGCAATGTGGTCTCTGTCCTTATGTACGGCTGCGAAACTTGGAGCATCACTGCTCAACTAGAACGACGACTCCAGGCATTCGACAATAATTGCCTAAGGTCTATCCTAAATATACATTGGACAGAAAGAATAAGAAATGATGAAATATATCGTATGACAAATCATACCCCCATCCTTGATCTTATTAGAAAGCGGCGATGGATGTATTGGGGGCATATGGTGCGAATGGGGGAAGGAAGGCTGCCGAACGATGCATGGTGTTGGACACCCCCCGGTCTCCGCAAATCAGGGAGACCGAAAATGACCCTTGGCAGGTCGCTAATGAAGGAGGCGAAGCTGGCGAGGTCCTCGTTGGAGGAGCTATGGTTGAAGGCTCAGGACAGGTCGTCGTGGCGAATCATTGTTGCTGCCTTATGCGCCCCCAGGCGTAGGAGGACCTAAAGACTAAAAAAAGAATACATTCCACTTAAAAACAAGACAGAATGGTCACAATATGTGGAATACATTTTAGCTAAAACTCGTCGCGAATATTTTCCACGGTTAGGTAAATTTTCGCATATCCGATCTTCAACTTTTCTTTAACATCTCTCAGAACTTGAAGTCGCAAAAAAGTAAGTGTAGAACACATACTAATTCCTAACCACCGTAACTCATAACATTGCGAATTACTGAGGATCCACAGGACAAAATATGAGCTGATGATTTGGGATTGAAAACTAGTGTAAATATTTGCATTTATCAACATTCATAAACAGACCAACATCCCTAAACATCATAGAAATACGATGCATCGATAATGCCAAAATAGACTTGGTTCGGCTTAAAACTAGCAGGTCGTCCGTATACGCAATATAAGACACATCAGATAAATTATAAAAATACGAAGGCTTGATTCCTAATAACACGTTTTGAATGCAAGCATTAAATAGCTAAGCTGATAGCATCCCACCCTGTCGTACTCCAGATTGAACTGGTATATTACTGCAGTACCCTGTACCAGATTTTAAACGAAGAAACGAATTACTATACCAAAATTTAAGTACTTGTATGACAGAAGGGTTCACTCCAAACTCAGACAAAGAGTGCCACATTTGTGCATGGCAAATACTATCGAAGGCTTTAGACAAATCCAAAGCGCAAATATGTAATTCATAACCTTTAGACTGGGCATCATAAAGAATTGAAGCTAAAACCTTATGTGCATGTTGACACCCAATACGAGGTTGAAATCCAAATTGCTTTGAGTGTTTCGCAGTTCGTTCAATAATATATGGGAGCAGAACATATTCAAAAACCTTACTAATATTGCAAGCAACAGTGATGGGCCTATATGAACTGCAATCAAAAGGGTCTCTTCCGCGTTTAAGAATCGAAGTTACCGTTCTGCAAAGGAAGGAATCAGGCACCATTGGCAAACATAAACAGAACTGAAAAAGTAACTGGAGCTGAGCGACTAGTGCCAGACAATCACAACGTAAATGGTGAGCCCTAATCCCACCAAGATCACTCGATTTAGACTTAAGTTTAAGCATACAATTAACAATACTTTTAGTTGAGATGGGAATAACATGACGGTGCAAAACTTTTGGTGGCAAAAATTTAGAAACTAAGCACTGAAAATGATAATGAACACTATACTCAATCTTACAAAAAATATTTTTATAATGCCCAAGCCAAGACGAATCTGGGATAACATCACTGGTCCCTAATGAATCAAATTTAGACGTATTAATGACTTCTTTCCATTGTACTGCACTGTTAGGGAACTCAGCACCATTATGTCGAAACAAACGAAGATACCGTTTAAAATCCGCTTTTGTCTTACTTTTTATATCAAACACTTGGCCTTGCGAGGGCCGCCCACACGCAATCCAGTTGCGAAGCCAGAGTTTAGCACGATTTTTGACGGCTTTAAGACCCGGGTCTTCTTTCGAAATTGGACTTCGAGTTTTGAGTTTAACCCGGATAAGGGGGACAGCCACATTCTCAGCTTGTTTCATGCACTTAACTAAGTGAAGGTAATAAACATTCAGTTGCACTCTGGCTTGTGGCAAAAAAACACTCGCGCACAGTAGATTAAAAGGGATCTTGACGCAGGACAACAGAGTTGTTAGGGTAGAAATATATAAAAGCCAACCGGCTTTGCTCCACTCTCGTTTCATACACAATTTTTTATTGGCAGCACAAGGATGATTAGATGGATCAGCGTTAATGTCACAGTAAGGGAAAGGGGAAGGTGGTCAAAATCACCTTCGTCTTCGTCAACATTAACGACAGAACAGGGAACATCGGCAGAGCAGATACAATGATCAATATTGGTCACAGTGCCACTATTATGAATATAACTGTAATTTAGAGCTTTAAGTACTATGAGGTAACCAATAGGCAACGAATCTAAGACTAAGTTGGTACGAGTAGAGGAGCTATGAACATCACAATTGAAGTCACCTATCATTAGCCAACGATACCCATGCTTTTCAATATTAAATAACAGAGTTTTAAGGGATGAACAGGCATTAGAAAACTTAGTAAGGGAAGCTAGACGTTTCTGATCGCAGGGAAGATATACATTTATAAATACAAGGTGACCAAGTCGTATTGCCATAATGTTATCAGAGGAATGAAATAAGATAGGTGACAAAGGAGTAGCTAATCGTTTGATAACACATGCAAGGCCCCCGGAAGGTCGGCCTTTTGTTTTTTCGGGCATTGGCGGTAAAGACAATATGGTGGCTACTTCTTCGTAGAGAGTTAACGGAGATGCCGGGAAGGAAATGTTCTTGCAAGAACAAAATGTCAAAATAATTCATTTTTTGGTTTAATGAGCCATCTTTACCTTTCGTGCCTATTGAGTTGCATCACTCTTTACTTTCAGCTCGTTACCACGAACTGTTTGAAATTGAAGGTATGCAGAAACCTTGGTATTCTGTGAAAGCTGAAATATATTTTTCTTGGGACAATTTTGAGAATACTACTTCACAGTTTAATTCATTCTTATGTTTCTTATTGCCCAGTTATATGTATGTTTACTTTTCCTTTTTTTCTTAAACAACTTTTTAGCACTTATAATAAAGCCCTAAATTTTAACCACCAAATAAATCGTTGAGTAACTAAATCGTTACTTAATGTTGAAAAACCTTTAATTCTTTCCTGTACATACTTCATTTTCTTCAGTTTAACGGTGATATTCACAGGTACCTTAGATTTCCTTCATCCTTAGTATCTGACCAGTCGAATCATAGGTAACTTCGAGACAACACTGCCTTTCCATGACGATAAATAAACAGTTTGAATAGGGATAAATCCTTTTATTAGACGGTGAAAAAAAAAAAAACAATCAAAAAATTTACTGGATCACATGTACAGTGATCGTCATCAGTGTATTTTTCGATTATTCTTTTCACTATCTAATAAAAATATTTATCCATATTCAACCGTTTATTTGTCGTCAAATTATCAGCTCTGTAGCTCTCAGAATATTATATGGAACACCCTTCATGATTTGGTTCGAGAAGGCCATTTTCGAAAGACTTATAAATTTTTTTTAGTTTCCAATACGATTTTTGTTGTTTGTTGTTTCTTATAAGTTCTTCTGTAATTATATTTTTAGTTATTTGGGTTCCATTGGAGCTGGTTAAGGAATCAGAATAAATTCATATAAATAGTTGAAATCCCTCCCACTTTCTTTTTCTCTCTTCTTTCCTGCCCCCCCCCCCCCTCTCTCTCTCTCTCTCTTTCGTTCTTTTTGTTACGAGTAACAATTTAAATATTACATGTAACTTCCCCCTGCTTTACAGGTAATGTTGCCTTTGTTGGGATAAAGTTCGTGTATTTCTTGATTTTTTTTTTTTTTTCAATATACATCCGTCTATCCATCCATCTATCTATATATCAATTTAGATTAAAGATACATGTAGAATTTGCTGCCATCAGACTGAGAATGCTCATATCGCGTCATGGCTGGAGGCATTGGCTTCTCATGGGCATGGAATGAGGCCAGGGTCCCCATTTCAAACCTGATGATTTCCTTAGTTTGTTGGATTCGCGCCTTAAGGACCAGGAAATCCAGGTTTCAGGTTTCAGGAAATTCAGGTTTGACTTATTGCTATTGGGAAGTCATTTACTCTATGATTTTATCAGCAGATTAGCAGACTACTGTGGAGGGTGCTGAAATGTTGGCTGCAGGTGTGAGCAAATTGTATGCCATTGCGTTGGGTACACTTATGATGAAGGTGGCCCGGGAGGTAGGTGTTCCTGCCCGCTTTGCAGGGATCATTGGAATGACCTGGAACATTTTATGAGTAATTGCCAAAGTTTGGAGAATTTAAGAAGCAGCTTTTATGGGGGGTTGCATCTCAAGTCCCAGGCATCTTGGAGATCTCTTCTAGGGAGCTAATTATTCCAGTGGAAAGTTTTCATAAAGAATTTTTTAGAGGCACCGAAGTTATGATTTCAAAGTGCTGTGTGTTACTGTTTGATTTGTTCAGTTAAAAAAAAGATTTTGTTTGTGTATATGGCCACTGGCTTTTAGAAACACG
>JAQQPU010003869.1:44361-55890 GCA_029168905.1 Artemia sp. Kazakhstan ARC1039 | reverse complement strand
TGAGTATTTTTGGTTTTCCCTCCAAAATTGACCCTTCACGTTAAAAAATTATCCAATCACTAATTACCCTTTTTTGCAAATGTCAATCAATGAATTCCGATTGTAAAAGCGTGTTTAATCATGTTACCTAACCCACAGTACAGCAATTTGATATGCGTAGCCTACTGCCAGGAACCAGTGGGGGGATCCTTGCTCGTAATTGCTGTACGCTTGAATGTACGCTTGAAATCTATTGCACTTTTGAGCATATTCTTGTAAGGTTCTTGTGTAATTCCATATATTTTTTCATGTACCGTTCAAATCAACAGCAATTTCAATGTATATTTACATGTATATCTCATACTGTGCACACCCTTACTACTGTTAACCACTTAAAGTATATATTATTCTCACTGTGATGAATAACCTATAGCTATCTTTAGGATGGGAGATGCTTTAACCCCTCCCCCCTAACATAGGCATCGAATAAGGGCTCTCTCGATATTCTATTACTTTCAGCTCCCCCCCCCCCCGTCACGCGTAAAAAACATATAAGAATATACCTTTTTTACAGGCATATCTTGTTATTTTTTGCTATCTATGATTGTCAAATAACTGCAATCTTACTTACGAAAGGACTGACCATCTGCGCATCATGGTTTTACAGGGGGAGGGCAGAAAGTATTGCATTTTCGCTAATTTTTAGGGGAAGGGCAGAATTCCCCGCATCTTCACCTTGCGTGGTGAGCAGTGAAGTGGTCGCATCTTTGTCACTAGGCATGGTTGGACCAGCTCCTACCCGCAAATTCTTGGGGGGGGGAGCCCTCTCTTGGCTAAGATTCTCCTGAAATGAAAAAAAAATAGTTTGTCAAATAAACTGACCATTAAAAATCCTAATTCCAACAAGTATTGTGATCCCCATTAATTTCGCCTGTAATAAATCATCCTCTTTGCCCTCATATCCCTCGGGGATGCTTACATTCCCCATTTTCCTTTATCATTGTCTAATATTTAAGCTGAGAAGCGCTTCATCAAACTTCCTGTAACAAATAATAAAACGCTTCAGTTTTCCAAACAACTTGACTCTTAAAAAATCCTAATTTCAATATGTATTATGTTCCACCTTGAATTCGCCTCTAATCACGCCTCTAATCACGCGAAAAATTAGGTACTTATATTGCAACAAAGCGAGTGTAAATCCCTTCTTGCTTACGCTATATAAGGGGAAGGGGGACCTTACACTACAATTCATGATTATACTCAAAAAGACTCTTGTCCAATTTTCAGTCGCTAAAAATGTAATCAGTTTAACCAATGTCTCTTAATTTTAACTAAATAAATATGTTTTTTTTTTCCCTTGAAACATCGTTCCTTTGTCAGTATCAGTACAAATTGCCTTTCTGATGGGTTATCGCACACTTCCCCTTCAAAATAGTCTACTCTAAAATTACAGTTTTTCATAAAATGCGGGAAATAAGGTTATATCATCGAGAGAACCATGCAATTGCAGTGGGAAGGGTTTTACTTGTTAATTAATTTAAAAAACTTTTTCCACAAAATAAGTTTTTCAAAGAAAAGTAAAGAACTCCATTAAACAAAAAAAGGAGCAAAAAGTTTCACACCAAGCGTGAAACTACCACAAATCAGCATCAATAAATAAATGAAACCTAAAACGAACAGGAATTACAATAATTAACCGAGTCAAACTCAAAACAAGCCGAAATTAACATAAGTTGGGCGTAAAACCCCTATGCCTTCCCAAGGCCAGAACAAAATTTGCACTTTACTGAAAAAATAGAAATGTTTTTACTTTTATAACTTTAACAAATCAAATAATATTAACATTTTGATTACTTAATTTCAGTATATGTCTATTAAACTGACAATGCACATTCATTTGTATTTTTTCTGTAAAGTGCAAGTTCTGTTCTGGCCATGGAAAGGCATAGGGGTTTTCTGCCCAACTTATGTTAAGTTCTGCTCGTTTTGAATTTGACTCGGTTAATTATTGTGAGGAGGTTAGTTGCCCTCGAATCACTTTCGACTATTAAAAAGGCTACTATCCCTTTGAATTTCAAATCGAATGAGCCCTTTTTCAAGTTTCTACGACAAAGATTTCAATAAAAACCTTATATGTCCCCAGGGCATAACTTAAAACCCTTGCCCTGAGGGCTGTGGGGGAGTGTCCTCCTCAAAAACATATTTTTATCTGGAAATCAACTACGCTGAACAAAATGGCTATCTCAAAATTTTGATTGGATGTGTTTGGGGGAATGTCGGGTGTGAGAGGGGGGCTAGTTGCCCCCAATCACTTTCGACTATTAAAAAGGGCACTAGAACTCCCAATTTCCAATCGAATGAGCTGCTTTTGAAGTTTCTACGACGACCCCTTTCATATGAAGTGCCCTGCTCTAAAGGAAAACAAAAATAGTACATTGTGCCAACATCGTTCTTATATGCCCTCAGGGGATAACTTGAAACCCTTGCCCCGAAGTTTGTGGGGGAGTGTCCACGTCAAAAACATATTTTCAACCTGGAAATCAACTACGCTGAACAAAATGGCTGTCTCAAAATTTGGATTGGATGTGTTTGGGGAAATGATGGGAGTTAGGGGGGGGGGCTAGTTGCCCTCCAATCTTTTTGTGTTATAAATTTGAGAGTCCAAACATAGTCTCGTGTAAGCCCCCCCCAAAAAAAATATATCATCTACACAATTAAACATTGAAGTAACATCTTGAGGGGGTGCAATGATCATCTTTTTTTTACATCAGGAGGTGGCCAATTTATTAACGTCTTGAAGAAGGCCCTGAGGGGAAAACATCTTGAAAAAAAAAGAAATCTCGAAGAAAAAACATTCCCTAAAGTATTACGTCACAACCAGATGTACAAAAAAGATCAATAATGAATAATAATTGCTGGTTGCTAGGGCGCGCAGCGGCTGGAACTGGTTGCTAGGGTGCGCAGTGGCTGGACCAATCTATGCCTTAATACTTATATCTCTACGTGATATAGCTTGTCATGCGAATCCAAAGTGCCAAAATGTGAAGGAGCCTGTGTTTCATACAGCCTTTTCCCGGGTATCTCCGTAGATTCTCTGTGCAGAAGTCCTGAACATCTTGTTTGTTTGTTATTTTCTATTAATTTTCGCCGAACTAGAGGCTTTGCATGTTTGGTGAAACGGTCACTTGCCCCTTTATGTCAAGGTCTGTTCCGCTCATCGGATAATATTATTGGTATCAAAATTGGCGATTTTGTACTAATAAACAATTACCTCCTCCAAGATATACGGTGAATAGCTTCATTGACAAAATTTTTGAGTGCTTGTTCATTGATGAAAATACTGCTAATTAGCATAAGTATTCATGGTTATCACTGGATGATAATCGGTGATTTCAATTGTGACGTCCGCTCTGTTCGTTGCGAAATAGTTCTAGATTCCCTTCCTAGTGATCACCAGATTGTTCCAAAAAGTATTAGCCACAGCTATGTTCATATCAGTGGAGCGGTGTCTAGGAGGCAGTCACTAGCCCCAACGCCTCTGCCATGTTTACGTTCACAGTGGGACCCTTCATGTCTCTGGCTCCATCCAGTCTCAATTCTTCCGACGCTAACTTTGAACACAAGTGTAGTCTCAGCTCCAAATTACATCCACACTTTTTTGGAGTCCCGATTATGATTTCTTTGTTAATAAATTATAAAGCCGACCTAGATCCCATGGTTTTGACTTCTACCCATTATCGCTGCTTTTTACTTAGACAGAACTTAACACTTGAAGCCAGAGTAAGAATTTTTGGAAACTAAGATTTGGAAAGAAAAAATTTGGGAGGAACAGATTCAAGGATGAAACCTAAGCCTCTAAGTTTGAAGAAGCTAGGACAAAATATTACATAATCTATAAACTTTTTGTTTTATCTTCCATGTGAGGGCCATGCCATCTTGTGCCCAGGGCCGTTTTAGGTATAATTAGTTATTCCAATAGGTTCAATGAACGGGTACAATCAACTCTGGTTTGATCCTACGTTGGAGTTGAAATCTGCGAGCAAAACACGAAACTTCCGGTGATATAATATCTTTATATCTTGCGTCCGCAAATATCATCCATTATATTCCGAGGACAAAAAGAACAAATCCTGTATCTTCACAAAGGGTACTTCCTAAGAAATGTATTTTTATGGAAGAATAACAATCAATAATGAGCCGGCTCATTCAAAGTTGGCCTTTTTGTATAGTTTATTGCTCATAAAAAATTTAACGGACAGCCATAAAATTTCGCATAAAGATGTCTCAAAAATTTATGAGCAAAAGAAATTACTCATAAAAAATGAAACAAGGAGCATTATTCATGGTTGAATTTTATGTTCCTACACCCACAAAAGAGCAACAGTTTTACACCCACAAAAGAGCTACTAACATCAGTGTCCATTATTTTTTCGTATTGATACACTTCGGCTACGTTCGACTTGTATCGTTACTTTTCAGAATACAAACAAAATAATTTACATAATAATAATAATTTACAAAAATAATTTACAAAAATAATTTACAAAAAAAATAATTACAATAATTTACAAGGTAACATTTAGGCACACATTGAACTGACAACAGAATGGGACTATACATATTACTTTTAATACATATTACTTTTAATAAATTTTAATAATAATACAAGGCTGGATTATTATGCTTCTCTTAAATAAACATTCTAAATTATTCAGTGAGATGAATATGATTACTCAGTGAATGATACATCTTTTAAGCGTTTTTGGCAATGCATAAAAATACTAAATTGAGTTCTGCATAAAAAGAGAAAAATTTATTGGATTGATGTGTTATTACCGACATTTCGTTGCTTAAGTATTTGGTTTATAAGGGCTGTTCTTTAATTCTCATACATTACCCGGTAAGTTGCGTTTTTGATAGATAAAATCGTAGCTCTTTAACAGTGTATCAGGTTCCATCGCAAAACAACAAAAAATAAGATTTTCCCGCCTTTCCCTTTGGTTCTGTATTCACACCATGAAAAAAACAACTTGAATTGGCTCCTGCCATAATCAACCGGAGCTTTAAATTATATGACTGGATAAAATCTCCCAAGAGTTCCCACGTGGTCTTTTTGGATTATTCTGTACTTTTTCAGACTCCCCTCCCCCAACCCAAAAAGGAACTTGAGACACCCCACTGAAAAGTTACGATTAATTTTGAGATAAAAACATAACAAAATTGCTTTTTTTTGCACCTGAGTAGTAAATAGAAAAGTTTCAAACTTAAGTTTTATGTCATTCCTAAAGTCTCTTTTCTCCCTTCATAGTGATGAATTTACTGATGCAAAAGAGAAACCCTTTACAACTGATTAAGGTTCTTTAATTCAAGTTATAATTTTTGTAGAAATCTTCGTTTTATTTCGTGAAAATAGTTTGCTTCCTTTAAAATATGAGGATCTGATTGAAGAATTTGTTACTTTACAAAAATCATTGCTTCCACCAATTAATGTTATCACTGCTACTACCATTAAAAATTCATTGTAGCCCCAAGCCACCTAAGGCCAACACAGCTACACACGCTTCTCCTCTATCCCAATTTTTTCAAAGCCTCCCTCTTTCTCCCATCCCAAGAAGTTCCCATTTCCGTTAAAACCATTCCTTACGAAAGCCTCCAACCCCATTCGGGGACGGGGACGCACTACATTCGGGTCAGCCCTAGACGGTTGGTACTTAAGGATGAACGTCCATAAAGATGATCTTGGCAATCTGTCAACCTTCATCTCTAGACTGTGTCCTAGCAATCTCAACCTTTTTCCTATTATAACCCTGAAGATTAAACCAAATTTTTCATACAGCTTACTGTTTGAGATACGGTTATTCAGTCGAGCACCCGAAACTATCCGTAGCCAATTTCCTTTGAAAGACCTAGTAAATCCTGTTCCATCTTTTAGAAAACGGACGCTTCAGAACCATACTTGACCACTGTCATCACTGTAGCCTCCAATATTCTAATTTTGGATCACAGACTTAGGCCTATCTTTCTGTTCTTCCAAAATGTTTTCGGTTGCGAAAAAACACCCTGGGCCTTTTCTATTCTACTTTTAGCATCTTCACTGCCCCCACCATATTTGCTAATAATATTACCTGGGTAATTGAGGCTGTCCACTTGACAGCTGTCCACTTGAGGCTGTCCCCTTGACATGGTGTAAAAATTGTCAAACCTATTTTTACACCATGAATGCTCAAAACCTACGACAATTCATTCATTTTGCTAATATTTTCATCTAGGATGCTTAAACCATCAGAATAATTTAAGTCTAGGAGTGTTTTACTTCGCCAGTTGATCCCATGTCCTACCATTGCCTTAGTAGTTAGGGCCCAATTCGTTGAAAATATACATGCACTTTCACACGCCTGAGGCATGGATATGTGTGTAGTTTAACCGGTACATTGGGTTACCAGGGCCAGTCACCTATTACTATGAACGATACTTACCTTACCAGACGGGTTTTCTAATGTGACACCCATTTTTTGGAGGTCAAACAGAGAGAGAGAGAGAGGCGGTCACACTAACTTGATTAGTAGTTGGATTCGGATATAAAGAGTAATTTTAATTGTAGTTCATATTAGTAAGAGAATTGAATTCAGAGAGAGAATAGTTTATTTGAGAGGATATTAGTGGAGAAAAAAATGAGTGGTGCATTTACATTATTGGAGATTAATGATGGAACCGATAGCAGCAGCAGCAACAATATACGAGTACCCAATGTAGCTGTGGAAATAACCGCTGGCTGTAGACTATGCCTTGAATGGGACATTATGTATGCTAGATACGTGATATCATTAAGCAAGTTTAAGCAGGAGGAGCAACTATGTTTTGCTGGAAAAGTGAATATTCTCCATATAAATAAACTTCGGTCAGCATTAGATGTCCTATCGAAATATATTGATGAGAACAAAATGCATCAGTGAATATTATTATTGTAATTATGTTCAATAAAAATGTTTCTAAATCAATGGTATTTTTTTTTCTTTCTATAGTAGACTAGCGTATATTTTCTAGAGTAAAAAAAGAAATTCTGATTAGTCTGAAGTTGGTTGTGAGAGAGTTAGGACTCTAAAAAATGGATAGATTCGAGAAAGAGTGAATCATGAGGAATCTAGTTCTTATGGAAAAACGTTTGATTCTAGATGATGATTTTCTAGAGTTGTCTATTCAAAGGAAGATATTTTCTCGGGGAATGCTTGTTGATATAATGAAAACTGATTCTCCATCATTAGACTATTGTATGAAGCTTCTACGTCGTGGTCCAAATGCATTTACACAATTTATTGATATATTGATCACGACACGGCAAAATGATATTGTGGATATGCTTTTAAACATTAGTTTTGAAATTTAGGACTTTTTTCATGAGAAAGATGGTGCTCAAGGATGATTTTACTCCTCTCTCTCTCTCTATCTCAGACAATTTTTTGTTGTTGCTAGCTCAGTTTCATTGTGGTAGTGAGAGTGTCAACACATGACAAAATGTTCCATACATGTCCGTTATGTATGTACACACTGGGCAGCTGGTCATCATCATGTGAGAATTGCACAATGATTGATGAGTATGATGAAAAGGGTAGATTATGCAACCCGTGTAAATTGCATAGATGATATGCTGTACAAATTAAAGGTTGTATTTCCTGTCTTGAAGAGGTGTGTGACTCTCATCCTAGAGGACACCTATGCTCCAATTGTCATTATGATAAATGTAATCAGTGGGAGAGTACATATCCCGGTATGATTGGAAAGAATCCTAACCGTGATTTTAGTTTATTGCTACGAGATTGGTATCGTCGTGGTTTTAGATTGTTCTGGGAGGAGGAACCGGGTCAACGATTCAACTGTTGGAACAACAAAAGAATATGGTTTCTACGTCATCGTTGTGAAGACACTGGGTGTTATGATTATAAGCCCACTGATTTTTATTTGGCTGTGACGGAATGTGATTCGACACTTGAGGACACTGTTTGTGAAATTGCTTCAAATAAGCAAATTGAAACATGTGAATTCTGTAGAATGAATGAGAATAGTATCATTGACTATACAAAGAGATATGACAAGAGTGAAGTCACACTCTACTGTAGAAAATGTGACCCTGACATTGCACTACATCAGGATCAGTACACTGTGAATTCAGATAATCTACCTGCACTAGTTGTTGTCGACAAATACCTAGTAGTGGATGAAATCTAAAGAGTAGAAAAGTCGTTTTATCATGTATATAAATTTTTTTTATTATTAATAAACAATTTCACATACATCTTTAGAACATTTGATTCTTAGGGCACTAAAATCAATATTAAATACACTTGTAAGTATATTCTCCACTAGAAAATCGTTCAATTGAGGTAAGTCAACGTAGATGTCGAGAAACTGCTTGTAGGTGTAGCCACGACATCTGAACATGAAAAAGAGTAGTGCATGAAAGCCACATGTCTTAGTCGTTAAATCCTGTACTCTTCGTTGATTTTGAATAATGGTTTTCCCCCTGCTTTCAATAAAGTTGCTGATATATAGAGCGTAGAATTTATACGATAGGCCAAGAGGGTCAAAAAATTCAATATTCTTCGCTGTTTGAAAGATTCATAGCCAATGACCGGTCTTCAAAGTCAATGGACTGCTATTAACAATGATTAGGGTATTGTTAACACTTGGAATTTTTCAATGAAGTCCGAAGGTATGCAATAGGACTTGTACTGGGACATGTATGGATCCATACTAAATACGTTGATTATTTGGTTTGTGTTCATGGTGCTAGGTCTAGTAGAACACTGCCGTCGGGCGTGATTTCCCAATAGGTTTCAAATTGACTCAGTGATATTAGCGTGATACTCTCAGTCAGAGCATTGGCAAATGTACACTCTAAACGTACATTCCCAGTTCGTACTATGGTCATATCCTGTGTGCCTGACAAGTTTAAAACAATAACCCCATGATTTTTTGAAAACATGGAATCGGTTATTCCATTTTCAAATAGTTGAGAATCATGATCTAGGGATTGCATAGTCAAATCATACAGAGTTCTATAGGACTTCTTGTCAAATGATAAAGTGTACAGTGGAATACCACTCACTTTGCACACGAGGCTAGATAGATCAAAAAAGTTAAAATCATGGGGGGATTCAGTCCAGGATCCAACGGCACTGCCACTCTTCACAAAGGCCAAAGCCAATTTTGATGGGATTTCTCCATTGATAAATGATGAATCGCTATAGCTACGAGAGCCGGTGGCAATGTGACGTTGATTGGTGATCGTATGGGGGACAAGAAGTTTAATGTTGTTACCATTGGCTCTTAGCTTTTCCACTGCCAATGCAACAGAGCTCATAACCTGTTGTTTTCGGACGTGGAGAATTGCCGATGTGATAATGACATTTGCATCGGGTGCTGCAGGAAGTGTTTTTCTCAAAATGAAATTCGATGGGGCCATCTGTAACTTTATGTCAGTCTTGACATTGGGGGGTAGCCATTGGGATATATTGAATATCTCATGATTTAATTTTCCAACTAGATGATACTCCTGGGTCACTGCAGTAGTCAACTCACCGTCAGTATCAACACCTGATCGATATTCATAGCCTAATGATTGTCCTCTCAACTCCTTGTAAGCCTTTGGTGTCATCATCATAAATTGTATGTAGCTTGCATAGTTTGATAAATTATTGCTAGTGCTCACCAATGTTCCATTAATAAATACATTAATTTGTTTGAATAGGTTGTGTAGAATACAGTTTTCATAGGAGAGACCATCGCCGGCATTTGGAGTTGTATTATCTGACTTTTTCTTCACCACAACATTTAAATCAATAAATGTTGACGACAAATCAATGAAATAGTCTTCATTGGAAAATATTTGAAAGTGTATATTTTCCGAGAGGGGTTGTTGGGGGTGAAACTGTTCATAGCAGCCATACTTGACACTGACATCAACATTTTCAGCATTGAATAGATTCAATGAAGAACTAATTGATGGATATGATTCCTTGTGGGGGAGATAAGTCATCTTAAGAGAAGAAATCCTTCTTTGATCTAACAATCTTTTTCTTTTTCTTCTTTTTCTTCTGCTTATTGGGCTTCCTTGTTTTATTCCTCAAAGTCCTTGTTGCTGTCCTTTGCTTCCTGCTTGGGTGGAGACTGATGAGTGAATGACGCGAACGCATCCTTTTCAATCCCTCCCCATTTTGTCGAGATTTTAGTTGCTCACCAACGGCTCTTGCTGAAGATCTAATATTTTCCTTAACACTCTCCTTGGAATTCTTGCCCGACCCCCCGTCCTGTAGTGTGGAGGCATCAAAATTTGATGCAGCAGGTACAAGATATTTTCTGGCAAGGGGTAGTGCAGAACGAAATAGCCTAGCAAACCAGCTACCAAGACCATAGCCAGACATTGTAGTACGCCCCTTGTAGTAGTCCAATCCATTGCCTATTTGACGTGGACTCAAAGCACCAACATAACAATCGATATCGGGACAGACCAATGGAATTCTCCTATTGTTCATTTTAGGTGATTGTACTGTCGTTGACAATGGGTCGAAAATGACATGTAATCACTGCTAAGCCTTTTGTTATTGCTAGAGGATCACCCAATTCACTTCTTAGTGTTAACTGACAGAGTTCCAAATACGAAGTGTTTACAGGAACATACTGAAGATGCTTTATATTATAGTGATGAACAAGTTCATGAGTTGTTTTTCGTTCAAGAACACGTAGGAGGGGGACATTTGAATTACCGACTCTCGACGTTTCCACAAAGGATGCATAGAGAAATATGCAAGAGTCCGAGGCAAAACCAAGTGGATAATCAGCAAAAATAACTTGATTCATCCCGTAAACGGTGTCAGCATTTTTCCCATTGATCATATTCTGTTTAAAGTCAAGAACATCTCTCAGATTATCATTGAGAATAATTATTTCAGTGTCAAGAGGTGAGGTAATGTAAATCCTATCATGTTCCAATGAATAATTAAAATGGAATTCACCATTCCTACGATATGAGATTTTTCTATTGATTGCACGACACAAATCCCCCATATTATCATATTCAATGTATTTCAATTTGGCATGTGGATATTCACTAGATTTAAGTGCTTCAACCCATTCATAGTCGACATAGTTCAACCCATTCATAGTCCAATCGAGTGGTATAACTTTTATATCATACACACGATCCTTTCTCAGGATGTCATAGGTATTTTTGAGAATACAGTCGACAAGAGCCACTTCATATGCACCGTCAAATTTGATGGCAGGGGAGAGTTTTGTCCAAAAATCACTTGTCGTATTCAAGTCATTGTAGAGAGGATCGGAAACGTTGGACATGAATGTTACATAGAAATCATTGGGCATTGTCAATATCTTCAACACCGATCCAAGAATCAAAATCAGAGTTGTATCCTAGCCACCGAACAAGTAACTGTTTTACCCCTGCGAGTACGTGTCTTTAATATCTTTTCAATTTGATAGATTTCACTAGCATTTTTAACTTTTTGTAGTTCATAGTCATAAAAGCCGCCGAGAATC
>JAQQPU010003869.1:1065-39361 GCA_029168905.1 Artemia sp. Kazakhstan ARC1039 | reverse complement strand
GTAGTTTTTAAATTGTAAAGAGCGAATCGCCATGACTTTCGCCCTTGGCACTAAACTACGTTCCACACAGTTTCTATACACACTCATGTCGAAATTATTTTTTACAAAGTGTGTAGGTACCCCCTTGCAAACTTGTTTGATATCCTTGCCGTGCGTTTCCACACAGTATACCTTCGGTCCAGGAAACACACCACTGGATATCAGATCGATACCCGTTTCAGATTTTAGCATTAACAATTGATTTGGGGCCTGGCGTTTCACTAGCTCTGGGTAGAGGGATTCGTCCCAGTTAGTGTAGTCCATTCGTGAGCTAATGTACTCGCCATTTTCCAAATCATTCAATAGATTTTCAGTTTTGACTTTTAACAGGAGTGAATCAGTGTCCCCGTAATACACTTGAACTTGTCCCTCAATCGGCCACTGTACCTTGCATACATTATAATAAAATGACAACATGAGTTTCTTGGATATTTCAGTTATTGCACTTCCGCCTGCAATATTTTTATTTAATACAATGTTTCTTTTCTTGCGATGTAGGAGCACCATATTAGAGTCTATGATTGTGAACGATGTGAAGTTTGGATCCGCAATGATTCGAGCACAATCTTTGGGGTTGGTTACAATGTCACATCGACTTCTGTGTCCTACACTCTCGCAGATTTTACCGAAAGCTGAGTTCAAAATGAGTTTATAGACTTCTTTTTCAACTTTCGTTTTCGCTTGTGAACGCTTACTGACAAAGGTGTCAATAAACGTTTTCATGTAAGGCTTTTGATCAAATTGGAGGGCTCTATGAATCTTTGTGACCTTGAAACCATTGGACACCATCCATTTCAATAGCACGTGATGAACAACGATATTCGGTTTCGGGTTGAGGTCGGCAATTAGTTTTTGTTTTGAAGGTACCCATTGCATACTCCCGTCTTCTACTAAAGATAAATTGTAGGGGCTCAGAGAGTCCCTACAATATCCAAAAAGACTGCGTCTGACTTTTCATCGGTGTGCTGTCCACTCGGATCAGTTTTCATGATACGATCCCCGTGAAAATGATACAGATGCTGATCCACATCGGCGATCAGACCTATTTCTTCTTTGCTGATTTTAAGTATCAAGTCCATCACCAAATGGGGAGTGGAAAAATAATAACCTAAATCCAACCCAAATTCCCCATAGATTTTATCCGTATTTTTGCACACAATATCCAGAAGAGTGAGTACATTACTGGCCAATTAAAGTTTACAATAATCCCACCCATTTTTACATCCGCCCTTTGCCCAAACCCTCTTAGCAAATTCGTAGTCGCTAGTGGTGCACTCACTCTCAGTAAGAGAATTGTAAAAAGCTTCAATGGGCGGTAGTGACACCTCATCTAGCCTCGAGCCAGAGTTGTAATAATCATATGGATATATACCCTTACACGTTAATAAATCATAAATTTCATCATAGAGGAAGCGCTGTTTGAGGAGGGGGAAGCTATCAAAATTGTCACTTTTCTGCACCTGAATCAATTGACTTAAAGATTTGGGGAAGAAGCTGAAAGAATCTAAAAAACGGATTTTATTCAGGCACGTGTCAACTGTTTTCCACATGAATTCTAACAGCAGTAGCTTCTCCGGTGATTTGGGTATGATATTATATGAAAAAGAACCATCTATCCATCCGTCATCTACAACTCCTCCCTTGGCAATGCGGGCCAACGCCGGAAGAGCAAACTTTAAGTCGTAATTGGAATTGTGTATAAAAACAGGTACGAAATATTGTTGTCTAACGTTTAAATTGCATGACTGGTGTGCTACCCCTCTAAAGTTACTCCCTCCCGATGTAATTTCCTGCCACAAATGATCATGGTCGATCACCTTCCTCCTCCCCCCATTCCCAACACCATCATCAAATTCTCCCTTGCAAACCCAACACATTTTACGATTTTTTATGGCCACTATGTCATCTGGTGATAGGAGCATAGGATAGTTTGTATAACGAAGGCGCGAAATTGCACCGTTCGCTGTTTTGATTAGACTGACCAATGCCGAGCGCATGCAGTCTTCACCGTCACTCAACATCTCAACTACATCCAACACTTGCATGGTATTATTGGAATCTCGTTGCGCGTGAGCGTAAGAGACCCCTATGGCTTCATGTATTTTAACACGATTTGAATTTGACGGATCGCACACGTCTGTCAGCTTAGACTCGCAGTCCAAAGCGATCTTATTGCTCTGCAGGAGCGTGTTTTGAAAATTTTTAAAATGTAAGATCGCTCTATCTCCGCTTACCGTCTCCACAGCCTGGTATCCATGACGTTTACAGTGTTTCATGTGATGCTTTAAATTTAAATCAGAGCGAAATCTTGAGAGACATGTTGGACAGTAATAACAAACACCCCCACGCCCCGTTTTACCCTCACATAAAACCCTACTAATATCCGTAATTGGATTGAAATGACCAATTGAATCGGAGTCTTTGGGTGGGGTGTATAGAAGCCACACCCAATGTTTTACTGATTCAATTGAAGGAGCCCGCACTGGAAATAATACACCCTTCTTATCGAAACGCTGACCCTCTTCAAATTCTGGTTCATACTGTAACACCGTGACACCAATCTTTAAATGTGCATTAGCCTGCTCAAAAATATCTATTCCTTTTAGTGTCCCGGGAAATTGACTATTTAAACAATTAAAATTTACTTTGGGGAACTTTGAACCCTCCCTACCATTAACTGCCATTTTATCCAACTTTTTCTTAGTGGCATCATTGCGCAGAGGCCTGTATGCTGCAATTAAAAATGCATACTTGAAACACTGCAGCCTCGTATCGAAACAGATTCGTTGTATCCCCCTACACCCCTCTAAATCTGAATGATATTTTAATTCAATTGCCCTCTCCCCATACCCACCTCTTACAATAAAATCCTTTTTAAACCTACAAATATTAACATTTCAACTTTCAATAAATAAAACCACAGATCCACTACCCCCCTCGTTATAATTTCTCCACTTACTTTGAACACTATTAGCCCAATTTAGAAAAACCTCCCCATAATTTGATAAATGCGGGTGTATTGCCAACATCTATGTGTGCAAGTATTTCGAATACATCTCACCCGCACTTTCATTTAAAAAAAATATTTTTAGTGCTATTGATGCTTATAAACTGACCCCCACTCGCCACACCCTCATTTTTTTCAAGAATGGCTCGAATCTTATCAGTATATGAATGTGTAATGGCCGAGGGATCTGTTATTATATCCCCCGACACTAGAGAGTTGAAGGGGTCACCGAATTTGGCACTGTAGACCAATGTGTGGTGCAAGGCAGAGTTGGACAGAAAAAAATCCGGAAGAGGGGATACTGTTGCTGTTGTATTACTACTACTATCTATATCATTAAGTGGAATGGTGGAGGGTGACAGGGAATTGTCAATAACACCACCACTCCCAGTCTGTTCAATCACATTGGGTGGATATGGCATGAGGCAGTCCCCTAGTACATATTCCAAGGTGTTTGGGGACAATTGATCGAGCCAGCCTGTATTGTCCTGTGATGGAATTTCATTATGAGGACCCGGTTTAGATGCACTAGTACAAATCACCTAAATGCTCACGCATAAAACTATCTGCCCACCCCGGATCCTCAAGCATGTCAATATCACAGGTTAAGTCGTCTAGGCTAGCCATTTCCCCAAAAACATCATTCAGGAAACCCCTATGCCACTCCATATTCTCTAGAACTAGTGTAGCTTCATCACTGAACTCCCTTGGTGGTGAAATAATTGGTCCTGTGAATTCAAGTGTTTCATCACTCAATGGTGGCGGTGGTGCTATATCACTAATCTGTAGAAAAAAAAGTTTTATTTTTTATGTAAAATAACCATTATTTTTATAAAGTTAATAAACTATGTATATTTTTCATAGTCATTGTCCCACCACCACCACCACCACCTGAACAATTAAAAGAAGAAGAAAAAAAAGTTACATTGCCATATATCTTTCATAATGACAACTGAACATGTTAAAAAATATATATTGTTTTAGTCAGGAAGAAGGAAGTCTTATTCTTAGGGGATAAGTTAGAAAAAGAGAATGATATATAAAACTAATGGTTTTATTCCTGAAATTTTTAGAATAAAAACGCAAAGTATGGGTCCAACTCTAGTGCTTGACCCTCTTCAATATAACTCTCAATAAAATTCGACCATCGTTCAACTGACGCAGTATGCTGTATGAACCCTTGCTCTTCAGCTTCGGTTAATGGACATGAAGCCCATACATCGATTGGTGGTGTTGGAGTAACTTTCTCGACAATCCGAATTTTCCTATGTCTTTTGGCAACGGATTTTTTTGAAGTTGTGAACGTAGTTTACCTGGACTAAATAAATCATTGTCAGAGAGAAGAACTTTTTTTTTCTCCATCCATATCAACAATTAAAGTGCAATTAAAATGCTGGATAGTTCTTTTTAGAGCCCCCCTGGGAGGACCCTTGGGAACCGGAAGCTTCCTTCGGGGTAGGAGGATCGAAGCCCTTTCGAGTTGGGATATCGGACTTCACAACACTGTTCAAATAGAACAGCTTCAAATTCTTTCTCGAAAACATCTTTTAAAATGCCCCTAACTGTTTCCTCGAAATAATTGCTTGAAATGGGTTCACCCAAATAATGTTTCTTGACATCACTGTGAAGACATAATTGAAAATTATTAAAAAACCTTTTTCCTGTGTTAATATATTTTATCGGAGATAGACATCCTGTTACAAGAAACCCCACTTAAAATTCAAATTATACCTATCGGGTGGATTAAAATTCAGGTGTACTGATGGGAGATTTTGATAAGCGGCGGATATGTGCAAAAGCTTAGTGCAAAAACATATAGCAGTTTAAGAATGGTTGTCAACTGTGAAAAAGTGAATTCTCTGTTTTTTATATAGTTAGTTTGTTTAAAGGAATATTGGATTATCGCATTAGAAAAACTTCTAGCTTAGAAGAGAAGTTAGAGGTAAGGTCTCTTAGAAATGCATGATAAGCTATTTCAGTGTTATAAGCATTCCTTTATGTACTGCTAATTTGGTTAATGAAAGGAAATGAAATTGGATTATTATAGAATAGTTTAGAAACAAATTTAAGTTTTACTCATCAAAAGTTATGCACTTGAGAAAATTTACCTTATTTTTGAAAATAGGGAAAGAAAAAAAATTATATATATATACTTACAAATTCTGACTGGGCTTCTACACCTGAAGTCCCTGGCAAAACATGAAGGGGGTCAACCTCACGATCTTGAGTAGGCTGGGCTGAGGCATTATGAGAAGCAGTCCATTCTCTTTTCAATTTCCTTCCAGCTTGCGTAGAGCTAACACTGGTGTGAGAGGACCCTGGCACTAAAAGTTGTGTGGTCGTTGGCTGGTCCAGATCATGTGTAATTCTACCAGCATATTTGATAATAGATGGCCTTGCGGCTTGCATTAATGTAGCTTCGCTCCATCTTGGTTTCTTTTCCGAAGGGGGGTAATTGCACGTATCCTTTTCCTTAAAAAGAAGGCAAAATTTAGCATGAAAAAAAAATCCCCTTTTTCCATTTTGTTGGATAAATGCTTAAGAGGTCAAATTTTGCCCTCCTCCTCCTCTTGTTTAAAGGCAAAAAGTTTATTGCTCATTAAGGCGTGATGTATATAATGGCTTAAAGGTGCTCCTAGTATTAATTTCTTTACCTTCCTTCTTCTTACTGCTAAATATTACCGAAAATTTTAGTAGGGGTTCTATCATTTGCTGTGTTAGCTTAGGGACATTTCGCAGTATAAATACACTTAGGAAGGTCAATGCTTGGTTAAAAAAATGGAATTGTCAGTGAAAAACTCACAAATATAGCTCTTAATATGGCTTTTCAGTGTGTTTCCCCAACAAAAATATGCAAATATGATAAAAACAGGCGAAATTCCCTTTTAAAAACAACATAAACTTTAAACAGGGCTAAAGAGAACCTTAATATTGATAAAAAAATTTTGTCCTTAGTAAACACATATACGAGATTTAATATCCTCAGTAAAAGCCTGTACGAGAGTGACATTAACCAAAATGAGGGCACATCAACGGAACGAGAGCTTCGATTAACCACTACAAAGCGTCACAATGTCACCCGTGGAGCCTGTGAAATTTGACTCCCAAAACTGTCACTCTCTTTGTAACACGCAAGCTTTTCATTCAAACCGGAAAAATACAACATGTTTGGAAAAAGCTTGTTTCTGAATGATAAAGAACTGTTTTTCAAAACAATTAAAACTTGTAAACATAGCTGTGGAGGAGAGATTTTATTTACATAATAGAAAAAAAGCGTACTTTGCCGTTTCTATCGAATATACTCATCATATTCTTAAGATTTTGTATTGTTGGAGGGGAGGGGGGCTAAGTCCCCCCTGAAATTTGAATTTACTAGTAAAATGTTTTTCTTTAATTTTTTTTTTGGGAAATAAAAGAATGAAAAGTGTACTCACATTGAAAATTGACGAATCCATTGTTTTCAAAGTTAATAATATGTAGTGTACTATAACCAATGTCTTAAAACATAATGAAAATTGGAATGCACTGTATGGACATTTTATAAGGTTTTTTGCTTGAGTACATTATAGCTTGCCAAGTTTTTTAAAAAACCGACTAATCAAGTCATCATATGGACTAACCGCCAGCTTTCTCTAACCGACTGACACACAAAAAAATGTGTGTCACATTAGAAAACCCGTCTGCTAAGGCATGTATCGTTTGTAGTAATAGGTGACTGGCCCTGGTAACCCAATGTACCGGTTAAACTACACACATATCCCTGCCTCAGGCTTGTGAAAGTGCATGTATATTTTCAACGAATTGGGCCCTTACTACTTGCCTTTGCTATGCTTCTTCAAACAAAGTCCATCGATATGATCCATATAAATGGGTATAGAAAGTAACCCTGCTTAATTGCTAATTTAATACAAAACCAGTTAATAATCTAAATTTTCTACCTTAACCCCTGTAATGTTATCAAACAGTTCGTAGTACCGGATTTTAAGCAAGAAGCGATTCGTCCTTATAGTAACCGAAACTCTACAAAACGGAATTTCAATAACAGTAGATACCTAAAAAGAATTGACTTATTATGCTGATTCAAATATATAAAATTCATTAAGTTTAATGCTACCCATAAGAAACTAAGAGCTTGAGAACATTTGTGTGATTTTTGATAAATGAGAAAACAACCTAAAAAAATCAAGAAAACCTAGTGAAAATCGCTCATTTAGATTCACCATATCAGAGAACTCTTCTGTAGAGGTTTCAAGCTCCCATCTGCAAAGATGTTGAATTATGTATTTATGCCAGAAGTAAGATCATGGATGCATGTTTATTCGTCCGTATTTGTTTCGCCAGGGTGAACGAATCGAACCAATGGTCATAGAAGATTGGAAGAGGGCTCATTCGAACGGAACTTAAAAGTTCTAGTGCGCTTTTTAAGTGACCTAAAAGATTGGAGGGAAGCTAACGCCCCTACGGAGAGAAATCCTGCGTAAGGACTCTTGAATCCATTGCCCCCAACTGATAATATATTCAGACCTAAATATATTATACTACTACAGGGAAGCAGGCTATAATATTTAACTTAGCTAAGAAGAGGTTTTTCAGCCCAAAAATGCCCACCAAAACAGACCAAACCCAGCCAGGCCCTTCAGCCAGAAAGTGCAATGAGAGGATTCGGCTGCTCATCCAGTGCTTTACCTTCCCTGCTCTTGTTTACCTTCTCTGTACTTCTCCGGGTACCCATTTACAGCTGCATTGACTCTGGCTAAGCTTAAAGAGTCAGAATGCTGCACCCTTGTTACAAACCCAATAATTGGAGACACCAGGACCCAAACCCCCACCCCAAAGGACACAGGATTAAAAATCTGGCATGCAAATTATTCAGCTATTATTACTATTACTAACAACTCACTACAGCACCAAACCACCTGAGGCCAACATAGCTACGCACACGCCTCCTTAAAGATTCCCTTAAATCTCTCCTTACGACATCCTCCCTGGTAAGTAGGGGAGGACCTGGTTTTCGTTTGGCTCTAGACGGTTGGCCAACAAGGACAATGCTTGACAATCTGCCATCCTTCCTCTGCAGAACATACGCTAGCCATCTCAACCACTCTCTCGTTGTATCCCTAGAAAGCGGGATTGAACCACACCTATAGCACGTCTTATTGCTCGAGATACGGTCAGTCAGCCGGGTACTTAAAATAATTCGTATGTAATTTTTCTGGAATATATCTAGTCCCGTTTTCCGTTTTTCGGAGCGCCCATGGTTCAGAACCATTCTTGACCACTGTCATCACTGTAGCTTTCGATATTTTTTCTCTTGGTTTGCAGACTTATCTTTCTATTCTTTAATACTTTTTTCAAAAGTAAAAAAATACTCTGGACCATGGCTATTCTAACTTTAAAATCTCCGTTGCACCCACTGCCTTAACTAATAATACTACCTAGTTGGTTGAGGCTGTCCACTTCATTGATCTTCTCCTCACCCAGCATCATACTTTACCCTTCGCTTATTCCTAGTCTTAGTGACTTAATATTCTTAACACTAATTTTCAACCCTATTCTTGCATCCTGAACTTGCAAAACCTCCCAAAATTCAATTATTTTGCTAAAATTTTCGTTTAGGATGCTTAAGTTATCAGTATAATCTAAGGATGGCCGGCCTTTACCCCCCCCCCCCGGAAAATACCCCCCACGGAAAATACTCCCCCGTGGAAAATAACCACCCGGAAAATAGCCCCCGGTAGATACACCCACCCCGGAAAAGATCCTTCCCCGTGGAAAATAAGGCTTTCCAAATTTGACAATTTTATTTGAGTTTTGTCTTTCTTTATTTCCATAGGGGGGAAGGAATTTTGGTACTTGTGTATTATACGCTATTCACTCAAATTTACGCTGTGTAAAACTCGAGAGAAAACCGGTTTCTTCGTTAATTTATTTCAGCTTAGTGTGAGACAAGATAAGAACAAGTGACAAAATAGATGGGAATATATAATTTGGGCTATATATTTGCACATAAGGGGGGAGGGCAAATTATTTGGACAGTTTGAAGTCAGAAAACAATTCTTACTTCATAATATGGAGAATAATTGTACCTAACCCATTTTGCACGCAGACCCGCTATACTTTACCCTCCCCCCCTCACCAATGTGTAAATATATACCCAAATTTGTTTCTAAAGTAACGAAGAAACTAACAAAGAAATGAGAATTGAGTGAGTGGCGTATAATACACAAGTACCGGAGTTTTTCATGGAGAGAGATCCGGGGTATTACTCAAAAACGATCAGAAATTAAATTAAGAAAAACAAGTTTTTTCAAGTGAAAGTAAGGAGCAACATCAAAACTTAAAACGAACAGAAATTATTACGTATATGAGAGGAGTTACCCCTTACACAAGACCTTGCTCTTTACGGTAAAGTTTCTACTTTTTGCCCTCATTCTTTAAGAACGATTCCTGTAACACAATGGCTGTTTAATTAAAATAACAAGCTTTGTTTTAAAATTCCAAAAAAATAAACTTTAGCGCAAAGAGTGGGGTCTTGAGGAGGAGACAACCCCTTTCATATTCGTAATAATTTCTGCTTGTTTTAACCCAACTTTATTAGAAAATCAAATATTACTAATAAAACCAGACATACACCTACGAAAGGGTAGGAAATCCTTCTCAGAAAAGTCCGAAATAGCAAACTAGACATCCCAAATTATGAGTTTCATGCAACACACATCTACGAAAGGTTAAGAAACCTAGCTAAGAAAATATTATTAATAAAATCAGATGTATTTTAAACTGGGATATTCATATTTCTTAAAACTAAAACCCAACTTTATTAAAAAAAATGTGCAAAAATGTAGACAATTATTAAAAGAAATCAAATATTATTAACAAAATCAATTGCATTTTAAACATGGATGTTCATATTTCTGAAAATAAAAACCCCGACTTGATTAGAAAATCAAATATTATTAATAAAACTAGACATAAACCTACAAAAGGTTAGAAAATCTAGCTCAGAAAAGTCCACAATAGCAAACTAGACATCCCGAATCAAGAGTTTCATGAAACTCATATCTACGAAAGGTTAAGAAACCTGGCTAAGAAAATGTTATTAATAAAATCAAATGTATTTTAAACTGGGATGTTCATATTTCTGAAAACTAAAACCCAGCTTCATGAAAAAATATGCAGAAATGTACCCATTTATTAAAGGAAATCAAATATTATTAATAAAATCAGATGTATTTTAAACATGGATGTTCTTATTTCAGAAAATTGAAACCTAACTTGATTATAAAATCAAATATTATTAATAAAACCAGACATACACCTACGAAAGGTTAGGAAACCTAGCTAAGAAAAGTCCAAAATAGCAAACTATACATCCCAAATCATGAGTTTCATGCAACACACATCTACGAAAGGTTAAGAAAAGCTAAGAAAATGGTATTAATAAAATAAGATGTATTTCAACCTGGGGTGTTGTTATATCTGAAATCTAAAACCCAACTTTATTAAAAAATGTTCTTATTCCTGAAACTTAAAACCTAACTTTATTAAAAAATCAAATATTATTAATAAAACCAGACTTACACCTACGAAAGGTTAAGAAACCTAGATGAGAAAATGTTATTAATAAAATCAGATGTATTTTAAACTAGGATGTTCATATTTATGAAAACTAAAGCCCAACTTTATTTAAAAAATATGCAAAAATGTACCCAATTATTAAAAGAGATCAAATATTATTAATAAAATCAGATGTATTTTAAACATGGATGCTCTTATTTCTGATAATTAAAACCCAACATGATTGGTACAGTCACAAGCATATTTCATGCCATTTTGAGAAAACGTTGGAGGGGGTAACCTAAAAGGCAATTTTACTTTTCCAAGGATAGCTAAAAGCCAATTCAGTAGCCCATTAGCAGACTCAATTTAAAGATTACATTAACACATTCGAACAACAGATTTTATTTTCACTGTCCTCGGTGCTTTAACAGTAAACAAAAAGTCGGTGTAGGAGGATCTTGCTCCAACTCCACCCCCAGGTGACACCCCATTTTTTAATATCCGATAAACTTTCTTCTTTGGCACAGTAAAAAACTATCTGGCTTCATTTCAATTAATAACTCTATTTTTTTCCAACTCATCATAAAAATAAAACTTCACCTCAAATGTCCTTCTGAACTCGACCCATAAAAATAAAAAAAATATGAAAAAAAGGCTTAAAGTGAACGAGTACAGCCGCAAGCATATTACATGTCATTTGAGGAAAAGTTGGAGGGGGAGGGTAACCTAAAAGGCACCCCGAGGTAGCTGTTGTCCAAAGTTCTATGGTTTACCGAAATAACATAAACAAGGTATTCCCTTAAGGTCAAATGTAGCATGTACGAAAGCCCCATGCTTCCAGTATTTCGAAAGTGGTTATGTACAGCCTTCAAACATTTGCTTTATTCCCAAAAATCGTACATATACCTAAGAAATTGAAAATGCAAATAAATTACCGTTTCTGGATGTATTAATTATCCGTAGCATTGATAGACTGGATTTTACAATTTATGGAAAACCCGCACAAAATAATTGATATCTATATTTTAAATCCAATCATCCCCCTCCCCACAAGTTAAAGGACGTGTTGTTACATCTCTTGTCGATCATTCCCTAAACATTTGCTCAGATTCTTACATCGAGGATGAACTAAATTTTATTAGAGACATTACAGAACAAAGAACAATTCAACGTTTTGTAAACAATTTTCAAACTGTAACTATCCGCCTTTAAATTAGTCGATCAAAAATGTGCTTTGAAAATAGATGTTTCGATATGTCTTAATTTTTATAGTGACGATAACTTCCTTTAATAGTGATTTTATTGCTGGATGTTTTCATGAATAGCTGAAGTACCTAAGGTTAGCAAATAGAAAAGTCATAATGAGGAAACATTTTAGGCCACGGGGGGACTTTTAGAAATATATCATTCTAAATTTTCATATTTCATAATGCTATACAAAAAAGATTCAGGATTTGATGCTCAAAGCATCCGCTTGTCGAAGTCCCGAAAGATGAGTTTTGAATGTGTAAGAAAATTTTTTCTTACACATTCATAGCTCTTAATGGAGCCTCTATATTTAAAATTGGGAGGTGTCCCCAAAAAAAGTTGAAAGGGAGGGGGTCCCTAGGAGGTTCGGGAGAGGGGATCTTTGGAGATTAAGGTCATTGGTGCTTGCGGTCCTTGATGGTTCAAATCCATAATCGTCCCACTAGTTGATTTCTAAGGATTTCTAATAATTGTTCTGAATTTCTTTATTAGTATCAGCTTTTTAGTATACTAGAATTTTAAAGCATATTTTATATTGACAACGCTGCTTAAATAGTACTTGTGTATTATACAGAACACAGTCGAGAAGTAAAGTTATACCGTCCACATCCCATATTGTTTACGTGTCTATTATAGCGACCACAGCTGATAAATAAACTGTTATCTTAGCCTTGAAGAGCGAAAAAAATTACAGATACATTTTAAATTCCCACGAAACCTACCAAATTTATAAACACATCTCATGGAGAAATTGTGTCAAACAGAAATTTGTCCCATCAGTATTTCTAACTCCCTTATAAGAATGTTCACGAGGTGAAATTTCCTTACCTGATGATGTCATCTTGTTAGCCCAGTATTCTAACCGTTAATTGGCGTAGAAAGAGGCACGTGATATTGTTCACCCTCTTGTACGTACAGTTGTACGTACAGTGCTGGCACCCCGTTCCCTACATGTGTACACAGCTTATCAAAACAACTTAGCTGTATTATCTTAAGTATATCTTGGGAAATGAAGTTGAAGCTTATAGAGGTGTTTGGTGGTCAAAAAGATCTTGAGTTGTGACTTAGGAAAGGAAAAATTGGTAAATCGAAAGTCATAAAGAAAGTGGATGAGGGAGCCAAAAAAAATTTCAGTCCTGCTAAAAGCTTTTGTACAATTAGCCCCAGTTGAACAGAGAATTAGAATAGTGAAATATTTTTAAATTTTTTATGTCCAAATTTTTATGGAATGTTGAAGAGCCAAGAGGATCTTAAATGTGGACTTGGAGGAGGAAACATAGGGGGGAAGCAAAATCCTAAGTCTCTGATCCACCTAAGTTCCAATACAATATAATGTTTTTTGAAATTTAGAATCTTTTCACGGTTAAGTAGCAAGCTAAATCTAAGGACACTGTGTATATCCTGGTTATCAAACTAACAAATGAGCATTATTTTATAAAAACAAGATTGTGTGACCAAGTTCAAACTTTCAGGGGGTGCTCGGACAGCAAAATGAACTATGGGTTTTGAATTTGGAGGAGAGATCGAGGGGGACTGCGGATTGTAGAAGTAGTGACCTATCTTCAGTTCTGAGCAGAGCCCACCCTCTCGAATCCCAATCCGGACACTTTTTTTAGTTTTAGGTATTAAGCTTTTCCCTGGGAATCCTCTTATGTTACATGGCTCTGTTTTCAGACGACGTAGTATTTTTTTTTATATTATTAATCGGAGTGTGGTAGGGATAGTACACAAGTACCAATAAAGGCAGTTACTAATCAATCTATTAAAGGGAACGCAGCCTCGTGCTTTAAATAGGTTTATAGGGAAAATAGCATTGGATTTCTACAACAGCTCTCTGACATCCCTGTTCCTAGGCAAGCTTCCAAGGTGTTTCAGTTACTTGGAATGTGGTCGGGATAATAGAAAAGTAGTAATAGTAAGGAATTCTAAATGGACTCCCTCGCACCTGTACAATGCGGTCAGCTGCCAAGAATCCCGTGAGGGCCTTGTTTTCCAGGTGGCGGACTTCTATGTTGTTTTTCCCCTATACATGTCTAGCCAAATCTCCTGATTTTTTCATTTCCCCCACGATGTTTTTCTATTAAAAACCTTAGAGGGCTTTCCAGGAGTGCAGGTGCTAGACTCCCCCACGTAGTTTTTCCCGTTCTGGAGTCACGACTTCCCTAGAATCCAGGTGGTAGACTCCCTCATGATGCTTTTCTATTAAAAACCTTAGAGGGCTTTCCAGGAGTGCAGATGTTCCCACCGAAGATCCCTGTGTTTTCTAGGAATTGTATAAGTACTCAAGGGAAGGACGAAACAAGATCAGTCTTATATAACCTATTGAAGACAACACAACAATATATAAAAATAATGGATAATTCACCTTCCTACCAAGAAGTAAGTCACTTTCTCTAGTATATCCTATACCCCCACCCAAACACAAACAAAACCTCCAAATCGCTTTGCTTATACTCGTTTTAAAGGATAAAATACCCTTTTTCACAGTGTAAAAATCCCAGTCCCCTCCCCTCATTTGATAACAATTAATTCTTCCAATAGAAGTTATTCTTTTTACTCAAAAATAGTGCTTTTCTGAACTCTTCTATCCCTCATGCTTTGAAAGCGAGAAACCATTAAATTTGACGATTCCCTTTTGTGGTCTAAACAAAAACATGTGTAAATAAGGTTGCTATTTCTGGTGTGCAACTGTATAGAAGGGGTGCTTTGTCAACCAATAATCTCGCACAGAAAAACTGTGTTTGCAGTCAATCAATAAACCTTACGGGGGATGATGGACTTTCATAATTCTAGGATAGATTTTTTGCAAATTCTAACGTTTGGTTTTCTTGAAAAAAGGTCAGAGGAAGCTATTTTCTCTATTATTCTCTGCAAAATTGTCATATAATAGATTTTATGCGAGCGAATCATTTTTATATGATTCGTTTTATTTTAGGGTTAGAAATTGCGTGTAAAGAGGGAGCTCTAACAGGAGCATGCGGTGCATAATAAATACATTTATTGATCGTTAATTCTAAATTAGCTAGATGGTCTAAATATTTGCATCTGAGAAGATATTTTTGAGCTCGAGATTTTATCCAAGCCCTAGACAAATACTGCTATTTTGTTAAAACTTTAAATACACCTTAGCTCTTTTTGCTTTAAATGCTCTGCATCTCTAGGCACGAATTAAGATCATATGTTTTGCTTCTAAATGGTAAAAACAGGAACATTTATTTCTATCCGAAGGCTACAGCCTAAGTATTTTCTTGCAGGTTCTTTTGAGTGCGCAATTTTTAATAAGAAATTCACATAGTTTAGGTACGTTTTTCATGTTGAAATGGTTTAGGTTAAGGGAAAACGAGTCCTGTCCTACGAACCTATTATTCTCTGCCTATTAAACTCAGATTTATTCTTTTTCTAGTAAATTTAAAACATTTCTAGCCTTACTAATGCTTATTATAGGGAGAATAAATTATTTAATTCTATACCAATCTTTGAAAAAATTTCTTTTATTTTTGTGAGGTGTGAAAACTAAGGTTTTTAAGTTTGATATAGAAAGGTAGGATGCAATGACTTAAATTCAGGGAGGGTACTAAAATTATGCTCAATTTATCTGGAAAACATTTGATTATAGGAGGAATCCCACCTATTGGAAAGAACTTATGCATGTCTTAACCCCCTTTATCATTACGTGGTCCTCATTTAGGGATCCCTCCATTAAGGTGGGTAGAGTTGTTTCATGTTAACTTTCACTAAATCCTGTTTTCGGAGTTTCCTGCTCTCCCTCCTCCCAACAAGAGGGCAAGGGGTACTGCTCCCTGTGAAAGGAATGAAGATGGCTGGCTCTTCGACCTCCCCAAAACCCCACATGAGGAATTCTGCCCCGTCTGTGCTCCGCATGCAAGATGGTGAAGTCACCGGGACTTCAAGACCTGTGCCTTTTGACAGTAAAACTGCAGAGCCTTCTACGCTCCCCATGCAAGACCATGATGTCGCGTGTCCAACTAGGCAACACTGTGAAACCACTCAAGTCACAATCCCACCTGCACTGCCTGCACAAGACCGTAGTGCTGCCCTATGGGCGCAATTTGAAGATGTAAGTAAATTTATTTTTTCAATCTAATAAAAGCTAATTTTTACCTGTCGAAGGCATTAAAAGTTTTCAAGCTTTTCCCCTGTAATTTAAACAGAATATACTTCTCTAGTTTTTACCCTGTCCTAAAATTCTTTTAGGGTGATATGCGTTGACTCTTTAGTTCTAGATTAATAATTAACATTTTTTGCTAGAATATTGAAGCTTCAGGTTATATGTCAACGTATCCCCTTAATTTGAAAGACCATAATTGCACTAGGAGATATCTAGAAAACTAATGCATTCTATTTTTTTCTCAAGCTACGTTCTTAGCCTAATAATGCCGTTTCTCGCTATTTTTCCAACCTAATAATGTTATCTTTTCGCTAATTTTTTACATTTAAAAAGAGATATTTAAAAAGTTTTCTTAGGTATTTGCTAAAATATTGAAGTTTCAGGTTCCATGTCCCCTCCTCCTAGTTTTAAAAGACTCTAAAAAAAGTTGTTTTCAGGCTTTAAAGTGTGTTTTCGCTTGTTATTGGAGGGATTCATCTGTGTCCCCTCCCCCCTGTTAGCTTCATTCATACCTAAATTTATGTTTCCTTTTTCTAAACTACCCAATTTTTCACTCATTTCTAAATTATTTTATTCATTTACGTTCTTACTCTTTAGTTTTACATTTTTGCTTTTTTCCACGCTGTCGCAATATTGAAGGCTCAAGTTATATCCTCATCTCTCCTGAATATCTAAGAGATAGCTAAAAGTAGTGTTGAGACTATGAGAGTTATTTCAAGGTCCCTAATAATGGGGGACAGAGGGTAGATATCAGAGGACCCACCTGGGGCAAATGTGGACATTTGTTTTCAGAAAAAAGCTTAGAACATGACTCGAAGAGTTTCGGGGGATATAACCCCCCCCCCCTATTAGTTCCATTCATACCTAAAATTTATGTTTTCTTTTTCAGAAAGTTTTCGATCAATTAATTGAGAACCAGCTCACAAGGCTCCTAGGAAATATACCGATAGAGGAACCCTCCGAAGAGTTAATGGCCTGGGCCAATTTTTTTATTGCCAAATGGCAAGAGGCAAATCCCCCTCGGTAAGTTATCCATATCTATTTTTAAATACATTCAAAATGGTTTATCAGTAGTTTGGGCATAGGAGGTGACAATACCGAAGGTACCATTCTATGCCTCATGACAAAATGATACATTCCAATGAATAGTGAAGTTTCTACGAGTTGAAGGAGTCACGGTACCCTTTCATAATACAATGATGCATTCCGGTAACTAGTATCACTTTTATACTCATTCTCTCTTTTTAGGGCAATTTGTTCCAGTGAACTAAATATGCTTTTATTATTCTTCTAGGTTCACATCTCAAGGAACATACAACTTCTACGAGGATGTTGAATCACTTATGAACATGGAATAGTTCCCGGGGACCAGTGAACAAAAGGGCGGGTTTAAGTGCAGAAGTGAGTCCGGTTAGTGTAGCTCCCACCGAGTCTAATTTTGACAGTTTTGTGAGGGTTCTTAGCCTTGATATAGACTATGAATGGGTCAAAGACTTGCCATCAAGTGAGGTCGACATAACACCCACCATGGAAGGTGGGGAGCAAAGTGGTGCCAGATCACCTCCAGTATTGCCTCAGTTGTATTTAGCTGAAACCGCTTTGCGTAAAATTTACGTGTACAGGGCGGAGTTCGGTGACCCGTTCAATTCCCTAACAAATCGTAGTATTCAAACGGATCCCATTGACACAGCGGACTCCTATGTAAGCTAGGTTCGAGTACTACTCGGAAACAATATGAGGGAGGCGGGAGGTCAGGACGGTATAAAAGCATCCATCACACTTAAAACCATTTTTTTAATTCAAGTTCAGGTGAGTTGCACGAGCATCACATACAGACAAAGATGCAGAAGCTTCACCCAGACTTGCATAATTTTAAGGGTGCGTTTTCGGATTTGGTGGTTGAAACTTATGATAGGATGGAGGGGTATAATGAAAACGGGACTGGGTTGATAGTTTTATTTATTGAAAAAGTAGAATTAAAAATAACTAAATTTAAAAGAGAATTTGTTTTAAGATGTGGGAGGGGGAAGAAAAATTTAGCAGGGCTTTAAGTGAGGGTAAAGGTTACACTTCACGTCATTACTGTCCAAGGTGTCTCTCTAGGTTTTATACAGAATTAAAAATTACAAAATCATTTGAAACACCGCAAGCGTCATGGGTACCAGTCTGTGAAAACGGTTTCAGGGGACAATGCTACCTTTTGGTTCAAAGGCTTTCCGAACACGCTCTTACAGAGCAACAAGGTGTCATTGCACATTAAAGCTGCACTCACGGATGAGAAAAATTACCGCCCATCGCAGAGTTTTATGATTCACTTCGTGATCATCAATGCACAACTGCCGACTATGAATTTGCCAAGAGGATTTTGGCAAAGGGAGGGCAAAGGGAGGGTGATTTTGGCAAATGAGTAGGATTATTGTAAAATGCTCCTGGCAAGTGATGTTTTGACGTTGTTGGATATTGTTTTTAAAAACACGGACAAAATTCACGAAAAATTTGGGTTGGGTTTGGGATATTACTTTTCCACTTCTCATCTAGTGATGGATTTAATTCTTAAAATTAGTGAAACTGAAATAGGTGTGATCGCCAACGTGCATCAGCACCTATCTGTAGAGAGATCCATTAGGGGAGGGTATGTTTTCCATGGGGATCGTGTCCTTGAAACCAACCCGACTGGACAATGTACCGGTGAAAAGTTGAACGCTGTTTTCTTGGATATGAATTCCCTTTATGCGTCGGCAATGTCTCACTTTTATTTGCCGTATGGGAATTACCAATGGTTTGACAATCCTTCTGCTCCAGATTTCCCCAACGTTCACACAGTTGAGGAGAATGGACCACAAGGATGGTTTTTCGGGATTGACGGTGCAATACCTCTGGAACTTCATGACTCGGTAAAAGACTATATTTTACCTTTCAATAATAGACCGGTGCCTAGCGATTCTTCGAGTCCCTACACTTTATCGTTAATAGAGAATAAAGGTAGGCATTATAAACCTTCAAAACAAAAGCTTATTACCAACCTTGAGACGAATTGGAATATTGTTGTTTACCACGTTCTTTTGAGGTAGATGCTAGCCAACGGTTTCAATGTCACAGAGATTCATAGAGCCCTCCAGTTTCATCAAAAACTGTACTTGAAGACGTATGACGACACTTTTGTCAATAAACGGTGTCAAGCGAAAACAAAGGTCGAAAAAGAGATTTTTAAACTTATTTCAAATTCGGTCTTCGGTAAAATGTGTGAGGGTGTGCGTAACAGGAGTCGTTGTGACGTTGTGACCGATCCAAAAGAATGTGCCTGAATCATTCGAGATCCAAACTTCACATCATTCACGATCATAGACTCCAATATCGTCCTTTTACACAGAAAAAAGATAAATGTAGTACTAAATAAGGGCATTTCCTCTGGCAGTGCCCTTTTACAAATTTCGAAAAAAATCATGGTGGAGTTTTATTACAATGTATGTAAGCGCCAATGGCCGAGGATGGGACAAGCTCAGGCATATTATGGAGACACCGATTAAATTCTGTTGAAAGTTAAAACAGATAATCTGTTACATGATTGGGGAAATAGAGAGTACATTAGCCTCCGGATGGATTACACTAACTAGGATGAGTCCCCCTAACCGGAGCTGGTGAAACACCAGGCCTAAAATCAGTTGCTTAAATTAAAACCCGATACTAAGAGCGACTTGGTATCCCATGGTGGCTTTTCCGGTCCGAATGTTTACTATGTGGAAACGCACAATGAGACTACCAAAGAATCCTACATGGGCGTGCCATCATACTATTTAATGGAAAATTTCACTATGAGTGCTTACAGGAACTGTATAGAAAATAATTTAGTTCCAAGAGCGAGTGTCATGGCCAATCGCGCTTTAAAATATAAAAACTATAAAGCTCGGATGGAAAAAAATGCCATGTCAACCTTATTGGACAAAGTCTATGTACTCGCGGGCGGTGTGAAGAAACTATGACATGGCCACATCTTACTTCAGATCGAGTTGAATGTGTTAATAATAGAAAACAACTCGATCTGAGGAAAGCTCTATAGTTGGAGGAGGGGGGCGTCTGTGGGGGAGGAGGACCATTTTTTCTGTCGCTAGCTGAGCAATAATAATAATAATTTTATTTCAACCCTTCATACAAATGCATGTAAATGCTTGAAGGAGTTACAAAAACGAAAGAAAAAAAATAACGAAAAAATCACAACGCTACAAAACAAAATTAAACTGTGATAACTATGGAAAAGAGAAAACAAACGAAATCAAAATCACGATTTTAATGCACAAGGCCAATGGAAAGTCGTGTATTGTTCTATTTCGACTTTTGAAACGGGTATACAACTCATCCATTTTCTTACTTAACTCAAAAATATAGTACCTCTGCGAAACATAACAGTTTCTGAACCAAATGGGAATTCCCAATAAATATTTGCAATACCGAAAAAGAATTGAACGAATTTGGTTACGTTCGGTTTTACTAAAGCAATTCCATAAAGGGGTTAAAAAAAGACATGCGGCGCGAACATGGCGTTACAGAGACGACCGAGCGTAATATTGTCAAATTGACCTTTAGTTCGTGCTAGCATACCGTAAGTTTTCCTTACTTTTTCTTTAAGTGCTGCACTAACTAGATTTTTAGTAGCTTTGATAGAATTCAAAAATTACATTTCAGTCTTAGACGGCTCTATTGTTAGCCCAATGTCACCAAGTACAGACGACACGGCATTAATAGCTTTCTGTAAAAATTCTAAATTATTACTTATCAATAGAAGATCATCTGCGTAAAATAGATGACTAGCATCCATTCCATCATCTATCAAAACATCTTCTATCGATTTTGTAACAGAACGTATTGCATTGTTAAATATCACAGGGCTGATTACTGAGCCTTGTTTAACACCCCTACGTATATCTATAGGTCCAGAAAATTGTCCGGCAGACCGAATTCATACTTGAGATTTTCGATACCATTGCCACAGACAATTACAAACAAAGTGATTAACTCCTGCCCTTAGTAGTGACAAGACTGCTTGCGAATGTAAGACAGAATCAAACGCCTTAAATATGTCTATTGCGCATACGAATAATGGAGTTTTTCATTTCTTGAACTTTTCAACAATAGAAATAAAAGTTGCATGTGTATTCTGAACACCAAAACCGGACTAAAAACCGAACTGATTGTCACCCACATCAGCTCCTGCTGCCACTATAGGGAAGACTATCTTCTCCAATAATTTTGCTAGAACTGAACAAATAGTGATATGCCTGTACGAAGAACAATCTTTAGGGTCTTTCCCCTTCTTATGTATACAGGTAACGACCCCCTTACACAAACCTTTTGGGAAAGGCTGTTGCGATACTATTGAGTGGAACAATAAAGCTATGTGGCTAAACAGTTTAGGGGTACCATACCTCAGATGTTCCGGGTGAATACCATCTGCTCCAGGCGATTTCCCTAAAGGAACGGGACGAACAAAAGATTCAACACACGACGGGGTAATAGTAAGCCAGTTACTGTATTGGTTTAGTCGATCAAAATGCTGCATCAGAATGTCCCGGAAATTACTTTCTATTAATGGAGGATCAGCCGCAAACCTTGAATAAAAATTTTCAAACCATCTATTTATTTCAATGCTATCAGGCAGCGATGAAGAAGAACGGATAAGTTTAGACACTTCTCACCATAGCTGACGAGGATTATTTTTTATTTCCCGCGATAGCTCCTTAACCCGACTTCTTTTCCAAGATTTCAACTTCTTTTGATATTGGTGTTTACTCGACTTTATAATGTTAAAAACCCATCCTGAACGTGGTCTTTCACAATCAACCCAAATTTGTCTCCCAAACGCATGGCGAGACTTTTCAACCTTCAAACGAGGAAAACCTGACCAGTCTCTCTTACGGGTATTCAGATTTATTTTTTCCGACGGAACTGCTACGGATGCAGCCATTTTCATACTATGCACCAGTTCAAGCAAATAACAATTCAACTCGAGAAGCCGGTCAGATTTTACCCGCGAGATCAAATGAAACGGAACCCTTATCTTGTCTAAGTACGAATCACGTAGCATCTGGTAAGTAAATATATCAATGCGACTCCAGTTCTGTTTAGTAGACCACTTGGGTCTAGAGAGAGCATATGTCTCAAAAGAACTGAGTGGTAAATGAAACTCAAGATGCGAATGGTCACTTAAAAGAAAGTCGTCAGAAACATTAACTATCTGCTGCTGGAGCTCCCCCATATCAGTAAACACGAAATCGAGATCAGAAGTGCTACCACTTTTATGTACACAGGTAAACGATCTATTTTTCTGTAGACAATAGAAATTTTGCGGCATTGTAGCATTTAACATTTGTGAGCGACCAATGGTATTATCATTAATGTCCGAATTAAAATCACCCATAATAACACAAGATTTACGGGTAAGAGCTATTCTTTCAAGTAGTTTCGACAATGACGAGCAGGCAGACGCAAATTTCTGACTCGATCGTCATTTCTATAATTTGTAGGCATATAAACACAAACAACAATAAAACCACTAAATTCTACCGCAAGACATACATTATTAGACTCATACAGATTACAATTATACTTTTTTCTAACAGCTATCATTAAGCCCCCCGAGGGTCGACCCCCAGTACTTTTAGCTGGGTAGATAAAATACTGATGATCAGAAGAAGTAATCAGTCTTGTGCTATTATTTTCATTAAGCAGATGCTCATTAACATAAATTATATTGAAAGCACCATACACTATTTTAAGTATGTCTAATTTTTCTCTAGAACCGTTTATGTTTTGACAGAACACACGTACTTCGCCATTTATCGAGCCGGTTTACGATTTAAGTTCTTCGGCACAGCTTGGTCTGGAATTGAACAACGAGCTGCATTATTTAGGTTCGGGCACCGAAAGCTGTTACTTGCATGGTTGGGTCCGCAGTTGGCGCACTTGAGCACATCTGAGGTGCACTCGGAGTAGCTATGATCACCGGTACACTTTCTACATTTTGTGTCCTTCTGACACTGGTTTGCACGATGACCAAAACCTTGACATTTATAGCACTGCAGCGGCTTTGTCAGGGGCTTTGGCACAGAAAACATGGTGTATTCCAGTTTGATTCCAAACTTGAGAGCCTGATCGAAGTCAATTTTAGTAGCGAACGTCAGCTGGACAACTGAGGAATTTCCAAAGCGCTTGGCTTGGGAAACGCCACTAATTAGGTTGGGAATAGTTGAAACGTCGTAATCTTTGTCAACGTAAATGATCCCGAGGTATTCAAAGCGCAGTATATTGCTACGGATATTTTGCTCGGCTATGGCCCCCGAGGCGACAACACTTGCGGATGTTTCGTCTTTCATATGTACAAACAGCCTGTCTCTTCGTTGTTCGATTCTTTCTATTTTATCAGCGGGGCCAATTTTCCTCAAGAACTCCTTTTGCTTTGTAGGATTAGCACTCAAGCTCCCGGGCAGATTTGACAAAACAACTGGGATAGTCCTTTCTGGTTGGGGCAGAGATGGCCATATTGGTGGCTGGTTCTCTGAGCTAGGTACTGCAGAAGTTTCATGCTTCTCTACAAGAAAACTTAGCATAGCTTTAAAATCAATCAATCGTGAGGCAACAACCGTACTCACATCCTCAGGAATGGTGGAAACATCAGCTGGGTCGAGAATGGCAAAACGAGGGGTCAGAACTTCATTTGCGAACCTTTCTGATATAACCTCATAAATATCGCCATAAAAGGCAGAAGCCGGGTGAGAGCCCCTACAACTCTGATTAATGTCTTTGTCGAGTACTGTTTTACATGTATCAATAGCCTATTTCAGAGCTTCCTTTGAGAAAAAATTCGACTGCCTGATAAAAATCTCCTTATTCGTTTTCTTTTCCACGTGCCTCTGTATAAAGTTCAACACCGAACTTAAAACCACGGTATTTTCCGTCAATATTGATCCAGCTATCACCCCAAAAGACAAGGGAGGCGTCAGCCCCCGTTACCTTATCCTCTCAATTTAAGGGAGACTCTCCCAGCAGGTACAACCGCACTTTCCACGGGTTTACTGCCCCTCTTCTGCTTGTCAATTATGGTTATGCAAAATTGAAATCAGCACAAATCTATTTTTGTAAAGTGTAAATAAATGTCCATAAACTAGTTCAGTAGATTACAACATTTTTAATCCGTATAAAATGTTATGAAAGAATGGTCAAACAATTAACTCCGGTCACTGAATTAATTTAGGATCCTACCGAGTTTCAAGTTGATAAAATCCAAAGAAGGTGTTATTGAAGAACGGTCGCAGGAAATGTTACAATTATTCACGGTCCGGTCCCATCACAAAAAAATTTCTGTAACTGTTTTGCTCCATAACCTTTTCCATCAGAGTAAATGAATGAGAACACTTCCTTTGAATTGTACTTACTATATCATCTATAGAGTTGTTCGCGATTCAAGTTCTCTTATAACTCTAAACAGACAAATCTATCTCGACGAAACCAAATTTTTACTTTTGGCGTACATTCAAGCTACTAACAAGCCTTATGGTTACATTTTATTAGACCTGAATCAAAACACCACCGAAGAGTTGCGTATAGTCACTGATATTTTCAATAATAAAATTACTGTATATCTACCTGTGAATCGTAAAAAGGCCATAAGGTCTATCATGAAAATGAAGAAGCTACATAAACACTGGAATTTATTTCCCGTGCTAGCCAATTCAAAACCACGGCTTAGGAAAGCAATACTCAAACACGGCGTTAACAGAGAATTTATTAATCTCTTGTTGGAACTTTGTTTAAATTTAGAGGAAGGTTATGTTCAACTCTCAGATGATGTTAGACAACAGACAAAGCAACGTCTTTTTCAAGCGGGTGGTAATTTTTTTTCATTGTTACTACCGATAATCGCCAGACTTGTAAACACTATTCTCTAGAAATGGCCAAACCTAATACATTGACGCCAATTGAACTTGCTCTTTCACCAAAGGAGCACTTTAAATATAATCTTGATAAATTTATTAACTGTGAAACCATTTCTGATGAATAAAAAAATTAATTTTGCTTCAAGACGCCCTTCCACGTATCAACAAACATAAACCTTTTAGAGAAAAACCGCTCAAAGTCAATGTCATTGATCAACCTTCTGAAAGTTTTTACTCTTTGAAAACACAGAATTAAGAAGATTTATTAACAAGTGTTGTAGACTTGTTGCCTTCATCCTATCGTAAAAAAAGTAAAAGACTCTGGACCTACCTCACTGAAAATGAATAAATTGATGAGGAAAAGCATGAAGCTATAATCCAGGGCAAGAGTTATAATTTAATTGATTTGTTATCGGATCTGATTGCAAATCGTAAAAGAGTCAAATCCATTGATAGTCCTTTGTATAGTTTTTTTAAAGTCAAATTTTCCTAAAATTTGTATTAGTAACAAGCAAATTCTAAAGAAATTAAAAGAACATAATCCATCAAGTACATTAAAAGTAGAAGATGATTATTTTAAATCTTTCCTTGAAAATACTAGTACACCTAGTAGAAACATTGATTTGATGACAACGCTGGTGTTAGCTAGACAATAGCTAAGACGTATTGGCTCGCCCAGTAGTATGCAAAAGAGTAGCGGGCGCTTCAAACCTCGTTTAATTCAAAACGGATCAAGTTTTGAAAAGTGTTTATGAAAATATTGGAGAACCAGAAAGTTTAAGTTCTCCCACTACACTTGCTCTGGTTACCGGAATTTAAAAAAAGCTAGCAAAAGAGTATTCACAAAAGGAACCCAGTTATACTCTTCATCGAAATCATGACTAGAGGTCGTGACTATCGAAAACCTAAAGCCTTTTACCCTTTGCATATATTACAAGCATTTCTTTTCACTCTAGACATGATTCAAAGACGTCATAATAAACCCTACAAGTGACCTTGCAATAAGTGTTTTTAGTCACTCTGACAATGCAGTTCAACTGCAGTCAAAGAGAGGCAGTAAAGTTGCTAAGGCCCTTGAATCCATCTTTGAACAAGATTCGTATAAAACATTCAAACAGACCGTGGAAGTGAATTTGAAAATCCGCATTTAAAAAGTGTTTTATTGAAATATAATACAATACTCTATCATAGGCATAGTCCCATAAAGGTGAAATTGACTGAATGTTTGATATGAACAATTCGAATTTTAATTTCAAGGTATTGTACATTGAAAAATAAAGCTGCATTTACTCATGATTTAGATCAAATTATGTTAATGTATAATCAACGTCCTCATTGATCCTTGTCCAGTGCAAGCACTCTTGAAGTTCATCATAGTGAAAATACACTTTTCCTTAAACAATATTCTAACGAAAAGGCAGGGGAGAAAAAATTTAATGTTGGTGATACTGTTCGAATCAATCATACAAGAAATATTTTGGAAAAGGAAAATTACTTGCGGTCCACTGAACTTTTTATAGTGTCAAAAGTCTTAGACCTGCAACGTGTCGGCTTCGTGATATGAAAGATGAAGATATTCTTTTCGCCGTTTATGACTTTGACTTGCAAAAATTTGGAAATAGTTAAATCTATCAAATTGAAAAGAAATTAAAGACTCGTGCTCACAAGGGTATGCGAAAGTTGCTTGTTCGCTGGCTAGTATACAACTCTGATTTTGATTCGTGGATACCCGCGGAAGACGTTCGTAATGTCTGAAGGTTTTATCTGACATCCATGTCCAATTTTTTCGTTCCTCTTTATGACAATTTGAATAAAACGAGCGATTTTTGGACAAAACTCGAACCTGTCATTAAATTTGAGGGAATGTATGAAGTTGCTCTTGTAGATTATATTCTTAAAAATACATATGATATCCTAAGAAAGGATCGTACAAATGATATACAAACTAGACCATATGATTGGCCAATGGTTAAAGATCAACATGTAATTGAAAAGATCAATTCATATGAATACCCCTTTGTCACATTATCATATGAGGAATTTGGGAGTATTAATGAATTGTGTCGTGCTATCAACAGAAAAATTTTCATATCGTAAAAACGGTGCCTTTCAATTCAATTATTCAAAGGAAGAGGATAAAACCTACATTAGTTCACCCATTGAAAATGAAAAGGTTATTCTCAAAGATAATCTAAGAGAAGTTCTTGGTTTTAAACATAATAAAATCCATGGTAAAAGTGCAAGAAGCGCTTGTGGCGTGAATCGTGTAATTTTCGCAGAGTATCCACCCGCCTTCTCCTCGGACAGTTATATATTTCTTTATGCATCCTTTGTCGAGAGATCAAGAGTTGGTAATACCAATGTCCCCCTCCTACGTGTTCCTGAACGAAAAACATCAAATGACCACATTCATCACTACAATATAAAGCATCTTCAATACATTCCAGTCAACCCTTCGTATTTGGAGCTCTGTCAGTTAAGATTAAGAAAAGAATTGGGTGATTATCTAGAAATAACAGAAGGTTTGGCCGTAATTGCACGTTATTTCTGGCCCATTTAGTGAAATGGCTAATAGAACTCAGTTTTTATGTCCTGATATTAATTGCTATGTTGCTACTCTTGGCCTACAACAGTTGGGCCATGGCATGGACTATTACAGGGGTCATTCGTCAAAATCCGGTTACAGTCTTTGCAATTGGTTTTCTACGCTGTTTCGCTCTGTTCTACCCCTAGCTAAAAAATATATAGCACCGGTTGCAGTGGATTTTGCAGCCTTTACATTACATGATTGGGGATCTGGGAAGGATACTCAGGAAAGTGTTTCGCAAAATCTTTGGTCGAGTGCAACATCTCTTAATGAGCGATTGAAACAACGCAGAAAAAATTTAAGAAGGGTGCAAAAGACCTCATGACTCATCAGTCTCAACTCAGCCCGGAAGCGTAAAGCATCAAAGAAGAAGAAAATAAAAAGATCCAAAAAGGATTTCTTTTCCTAGAAAATGGCATATCTACCACATACAGATTCTCATCATTCGGTCACCTCATCTCTAAATCTTTTCAATGCTGAAAATGTAGATGTCAGTGTAAAACATGGATACTATGAACAATTTCGCCCGCAACAACCACTCTCCGAAAATGTCCATTTTCAATTTTTTTCCAATGAAGACTACTTCATAGACTTGACTTTGACATTTATTGATTTAAATTTTCTTGTTAAAAAATCTAACAATAAAAACCAAGTACAGCCGAGGGATTATTTTACGAAATTGTGTACTACACAATTTATTTTGAAAAATAAGTGTGTACATACATGGAACATTTGTTAGCACGAGCAGTAATCTTTCAAATTATGCAAGTTATATACAATTCATGACGATGACTCCAATGTCTTATAAGCTGTTGAGCGAACATGCGCTGGGTTATGAATATAAAATAGAAACTGACATCACTAATATTCTTAGAGATGCGACAACTAAAGATTTGCATTTAGTTGGGAAACTAAATCATGAGATATTTAATAGGCTATTCCTCAATGGCTGCCTCCCAATATAAAGATTGAAATAAAGCTACAACTCGCACCGTCCAATTATATTATGCAAAACGTACTGGGCACTGCATCCGATGTAACAGTCTCTCTCACGTCGGCAATACTCCAGGTAAAAAAACAACAAGTTATAAGTTCTGTTACTTTGGCAATTGAAAAACTAAGAGCTGCTGGAAATAATATCAAATTGCTCGTATCTCATACAATCACGAATCAATGCAATATTGCTACAGGTACACGTACCTATACCGATTCATCATTTATCAATGGCAAAATTCCTTCAAAATTGGCATTGGTCTTTGTAAAAAGTACTAGCGCTGTTGGGTCATGGATAAATTCCCCACATAAATTTTGAGCTGTTTGGACTTTCATCGATTGTGTGTAAAGTAATTGGAATTCCGCTCTACAATTTATCCTTTGATAAATCCTACAGGTCCCTATATGAATTGACAATGTATTCTCTGGATCAAGATTCTCAACTATTCTAAAATGATTTAACTGAAGAAATGTTTGCGAAAACTTATGGTATTATTGTATTGGATTTGTCCGGTACTCAAGAAATGAGTATTGTCAAGACGGGTAATGTACGTTTAGAGTATGCCTTTTCCGAGCCAGTGGAGGAAAGTATTGAATTAATCTTGTTGAATCAATCTGAAACCTATTGGGAAATTACGCCTGACGGCAGTGTCTGATTAGACTGGGCACCATGAACACGGACCAAATAATCAGTTTATTCAATATGGACCCCTGCATGTCTAAATATAAATCCTATGGAATACCTTCAGATTTTTTGGAACGTATTCAACATGTTGACAATACCCTTATTATTGTCAATAGCAGTCCATCAAGTTTAAAGTCGGGCATTGGTTATGCAACTTTCAAACAAGAAGCAATAAAGAATTTTATGATCCTCTTGGCCTACCGTATACATTCTACACACATTGCATTAAAAATGATCGTGAGCAGAGTGGATAATCTATTATTCAAAATCGAAAATGGGTACAAGATCTGTAAACCAAAAGCTACGGTTTTCATGCCCTATTATATTTTTTTCAAAGTCGTGGGCATACTTACATGGAATTCCTCAAGATTTATGGCGACAATACTCAATTGAACGGCTTTATAGTTGAAAATAGCTTCTCTTACCTCTATAATGTAAATTTCGGTGCCCTAAATGTGAAATTCCTTAAAAATATATGTAAATGTGTTTATTGATAGAATTTGTATATACAAAAAAACACTGTGTCCTTTTTTAGATTTCTTCTTCTACGTATAGGTAATCACCAGAAACGATAAGTGGTAACAGCTCTTCAGGATTCAACTGGTACTTATCTTGACATGTAAAGTCAGGGTCACGTTTTCTACAATATAGTATAACTTCATTTTTATTAAATCTCTTTGTAAAGTCAATAAAACTACTCTCATTCATATTATAAAATTCACGTGTTTCAATTTGCTTATTTGAAGCAATGCCACATACAAAATTCTCATATGAAGAACCACTTTCTGTAACAGACAAATAAAAGTCTGTAGGTTTTTAACAAAGTAGCCGGCATCTTCAGAGCAATGTCGAAAAAAACAGACTCTTATATTTTCCAGCAATTAAAGCGTAGACTAGGTTCTTCTTCCAAAATCAATTTAAAGCCACGACGATACGAGTATCTTAAAAATAAACTAAACTCCCGTTTAGGGTTTTTCACAATCATGCCAGGGTAAGTATTTTTCCGTTGATCACGTTTGTCATAGTGACAATTGGAGCATACGAGTCCTCTGTTATGAGTCACAAATCTTTTCAATACATGAATTACAATCTTTAATATGCACTGCATATCCCCTGTCAAATTTACATGGATTGAATAATTTACATTTTTCATTATAGTCATCAGCAAAATTACAATTCTCACAGGATGACCAGCTGCCCAATGTATACAAGCATTATGGGCATGTGTAAAACATTTTTTGACGTTGACTGTCTCACTTCCAAAAAAACTGACTCGGGACCAATAAAAATGTCTCCTAGGGGCGTTACAAAACATGTTTAAACATGATTTCGTACAATATGGCTCTCTATGTAGTGGATAAGAGCAAAACCAATATATCATTTCGTTTTGTCTCAATTAATTTATCTATAAATTGAGTAAAAGCTTGGGGACCACGACGAAAAAGTTTCATACAATAGTCAAAATATGGGGAATTGGTTCCCATTACATCGTTAAGCAATTCTTGAGAAAATATTTTTCTTTGAAGAACAGTTTTCTATATATTGTTCTCTTCAATATATTTCACCAGCGCATTTAATCCGTCTTGTAGTCTCTGTATATGCACTATATACACCTTAGCCACAAAGCATAATCGCTCTTCCGACTTGAATTTGCTTAATTTTATGACATATCCATCATACATCTTGTCCCATTCTAGGGTTAGTCGGGAACCCCTTGTAATTTCCACCGCTACTTTAGGAAGTCTAGGTTCCATTTCATCAACACTTTCAATATTCAATAATGTATAAGCATCCATTTTGATGTTGACTATTTTACTTCCAGAAAGAAACTAACTCTCGATCAACAAAAATGACTTTTACCCCCTAGAAATGTGTCTAGACAATATTTTCCTATAAACTGACCATCTAAGGTTTTTAATAGGAAAACAAATAGGGGGAAATAAAAACACCTGGATTCCAGGAAAGTTGTCTAGACATCTGTATGGGAAAAACAACATGGAAGTCTGCCACCCGGAAAACACGGCTCTCATAGAAATACACAGGGGTGTGTCGCGTGACGTAACAGGATTATCACAGAAATGCTATGAACCTATTTAAAGCGCGAGGGTGTATCTCGTGATGCAACGGGGCTGTCATAGAAATACACTGGGGTGTGTCACGTGACGTAACAGGGCTCCGTTTAAAATCCAATACTATTTTCCATATCTCTGCCGTCACGTCATAGGGGCCTTGTAAAAAATCTCATGGAAAAGGGATATGGATGTCATGACGTCAGAGGGTTCTCATATAACAAGAGATAGGGATGAATCTAAGTCCTGTACTGTCAAGACCAGCATATGAAATAGATAGCTATCCTAATCGAAAAACATTTGAGTGAATGAAAGGATTAAAATTGCGCAATTACTGGATACCTGAACTGTCATCTGAGAAATTTATTCAACAGAATTTTTCTTTCAACAACATGTTTTTTGGATTTTTCTGGGGTAGTCAATGACCCCCCTTGGAGTAAGTCTCGTTTAATGATGTTTTAAAAAAATTGATTTCGGGCATATCGCCAAATTATATAATGAATATTCCAGTATCCCAAGCCAAGTTCGACCAAGCTAATGAGCTTCTAAACAAAAAATTAGGCCGACTACTTAGTAAGCAGGGTGATTTGATAACTGCAGTTAACAATTTGTCTTCTGAAATACAGGAGCTAAAGAATGAGGCTTTAGAAAGAGATAGAAAATAGCCGGAATAGAAAGGTCAAATGAAGAGCAAAAGCAGAAGAACTCGTTGCTCGAGCGTCAAATGCTACTAATTGAAGTGAAAGAAAGAACTTCGAACTTGATCATACACGGCTTACCGAGAGATATTAATCCGAATCAATCCCTTGAAGCTCACATGAAAGATCTACTTAAGAATACCTTAAAAATTGAGTCATCTGTGTCAATTAACAAATGTTACCGCTTAGGAGGAAAAACTGTCAATATAACGAATAGACGCCGTAATCAAAGTCAGTCACGTAAATCAACAGTTAATCCAGTGCTAATTAGGCTCAGGAATGAAGCTGAAGCTTATCTAGTTATACAAAACGTATCCAAGCTTAAGGGCTCTGGAATAAAAACTTGCACGAACCTTCCTCGAGCACTTAACGCTTTACGCAGAGGAGTCCTCACTAAAGCAAAAGAAATGAAGGAGTCTGGAATGTGTATTGCTTCTCGGTTGAAGAATAAAGGAGCCCATGTATGGCTTGAGATAAAAAAAAAATGGTGATATGGGAGAGAGCTGATCAATAAGTGAATAGGATAGTAGTAATCTGAGTTTATATTTATAAGATATTGTGGCGTATTTTGTTTATTTTGTGTTTAGTGCTCTGATTGTTAAGTTAGTTGATAATTTATGATTGTTTGAGGATTATGATTATCTTATTTTCGGAGGCCCGTTTGCAAAAGTATCATAATGTGTATTATGTGGTTTTTTCTTACTTTGTTATTTTTTGTTATCAAAACTGTTATATTTAATTTCCTTACTTTGTGCCACACTACTCCGGATTTTTCCTATATAAGGTTTTCATGTTATAAAGTTCTAATTTTTTTTATGTTTATCTCTTTCAGATGAAGTTCTGGTTACAATTGTGTCTCCTTTGACTCTCCGTATGGTTGGTAAGCCAGTTTTTTTCAATAAGTATACCCAGCATCGAGATAATGGATGATAGACTTTGTAATTTCGAGAAGCTCCCCCTAGATTTAGGTAAAATATTTGAGAATTTATGCAAAGATGACGATTTTTGATATGATGGTTCGTTCTATCCCAAAAAATAAATATCTACTCCCCACCCAAGTTTTAAATAAAGGCGCTAATTTTAGAATAGCATTTTCGAACTGTCGCGGGTTACTAAATATTTTTGATCGAATATCCCTGTTTATTTCTCATCATAATATGGATGTCTTCGCCTCTTGTGAAACGTTTTTAAATGATTCGACAAAGACATTTATTAATAAACAGGATTATACTTTTTTTTCATAAGAATCGGAGTAATAAAAAACAGGGATTGGTAGGTTTCTTTATTAAATCAACAATTCAGCCAGATCTGGTGAGTGAATCTGATCACCTATATCTTGAAATGGTGTATGAATTTTTGGCAGTTAAAATAGATGTAAATGGTATGAAGATTTTGTGTTGTGTTTTTTACCGGCCTCCAAGTTCTCCTGCTTCAAAATTCGTGGAACTTCTTGATGATTTCGTGCTTATTGCTTCGAAAAAATATCCAAAAATAGTTATCATAGGTGACTTTAATATTGATTTATATAATTCTAATAATTCAAGTGGTAATTTCCACGGAATCACTTCTGACGGGGCTGACTTGTTATCAGTTTGCCTGTCCGGTGGTCTCATACCAGCTTATGGAGTCCAACGAAAGATTCAAGAATAACGAAAGATTCTGCTTCCCTTATTGATAATTTGTTTACGAATCTGGAACTAAAGTCTAGTGATGTGGTTGTTGAAGATTTTTCAGGCCATTTGATGCTTGTGACTGACTTTCACTTGATTACAGAGTTTAATAGGCCTACTAAAAGAGAAATGAGAATGACTAACAGAAACTTCTTAAGTAAACTTAAAGTATTGCTTTCTTCAAGTGATTTTTCTTCTTCTTTAGAGTCTTCAGACCCTGATTTTGCTGCTGAATTTTTTGTGAATCAGTTTAAACGTTGTTTCAATAATGCTTTCCCTCTCCGCCAAATATCAAGAAGAAATAGTATAAAGCCGATTAAGCCTAGGATATCTCCTGGATTGCTGGTATCAATCAAAAATAAGAATCTGTTATATAAAGCATACTTAATGCATCCATCTGAAGTTAAATTAGCTGAATTTCGCAGATACAAAAATTATTTAACCAAAATTTTAAGATCAGCAAAAGGTCATTACTTCACCGAAGCATTTGTTGAAGCAGATGGGTCCCCCAAGAAGACATGGGAAATAATTAATAAGTGCTTAGGAAAGCGCAAGACCCATGATCTTCCTGATAAATTAATAGCTGAAGATGTAACTAAACTTGCTACAGGGAAAGTAGAAGTTGTCAGTGCATTAAATATACACTTTGCAAAAATTAGCGAGGAAACCGCGTCAACTGCTGGAAACAACCTGGCCCGTCATCTGGATAATGAAACTGGAGAGGACTTTCAATCAAATCTACCCCTGTCTCACAAATGCTCCATTTTTCTTACTCCTGTAACCCCAGATGAACTTTTACTGACAACAAACCTTTTAAAGAATGGATGTTCGGAAGGGATTTATGGGCCATCTACTAATCTGATTAAGTGCATAGAACCAAATATTGTAATACCGCTTTCCCATGTGTTCAAGCTCTGTTTTAAAACCGGAAGATTTCCTTCTTGTTTCAAGTCTGCAAGAATTATCTCTTTGTATAAAGGAGGAGACCCGAAGAACCCAACAAACTATCGGCCGATTTCAATCCTGTCTACATTTGGGAAGTTGCTCGAAAAGTGCCTATATAACCGTATAATCAGCTTTTTAATGAAATCTAAATTTTTTAGTCCGATGCAATTTGGGTTCCGGAAGTCTCACTCTACTGAGCATGCTATTATGGCAATGATTCTGTCTGTTCATGACGCCCTCGACAAAGGTGATATTCCTGCTACAATTTTTATTGACATTAAAAAGCCATTTGATACGATTTCCCATAAAATATTGCATACTAAACTTGATAACTGCGGCATAAGAGGCCCAGTTAATGACTTGGTAATTTCATACCTAAAAAAACGAAATCAGTATGTAGACGGAGGCGATACTGTTTCCTCATCATATCTGAATCTCAGTCAGTTGGAGTCCCACAAGGCTCTGTTTTGGGTCCACTTCTATTTCTTATCTATGTTAATGATATCAGTAATAGCATCAAAGATAATGGCCTTAACACATTATTCGCCGATGAAACGGTATGTAATGTCAGCAGCCCCGACTCTAGATCTTTCAAACTTAGATTGGAATCAGCACTGAAGAAGCTTATCTTATGGTTTTCGAGAAATAAATTGACTAATAATTGTACTAAGATAAAATTCATCATCTTCTCTCGTACTGGGAAAACAGCACCGGAAATTATGATGATTGATATTCAAGGCCTACCCATTGAAATTGAAAGAGTTGGTGACATTAAATATCTCGGGATAATACCGGATTCAAGTTTATCATTTAAATCCATGCAATTTATCTTCGAATGAAACTGGCAAGAAATATTGGAATGATGAATCATCTGAAATTTGTTCTGCCGTTTTTTCTCCTGAAATCACTTTATCATTCTCTAGTGCATTCATATATAAATTACTGTCCCATTATTTGTTTGATTACTTTTAAAACTCATATTTTTCCTCTTCAGAGGCCACAAAATAAAGCTTTGCGTCTATTGAAAAATTGGCTGCCTAGCCCGTTTTCTTACCCTGGTAAATCGTCAACAAAAAGTATGTATCAAATTTTAAATATCCTTCCACTAGATCTTTTCCCTTCATTCCATTCTGTTCTTTATATGATTAAACACGTTCAAGGTCTTTTGCCTGAGTATTTTTATTTGCATAATAATTTTTTTTCAAGGTGATAATCAGGTTTTGCATGCATATTGGACCAGTGACAGTTCTGTAGTCCGTCAGGCTTTAATAAAATCTGGAAAGTCCCGTTTTTCACCAAGACATAGTATTATAAATAATTGGAATAAATTTCATAGTTTTGTAGGTTTGAATACATCGTTGGTTAATAATAAAATTAGAATAATGAATCATTTAATCAGTAATTATTAATTTGATATATTTTCTGGGGTGGATGCTCTTCATTTCACTTTATTTATTTGGTTATTTTGATTTTATTCGGATTTTGTTTGTTGTTACCATACGGAGAGTTGAAGATTAATCCTTTTATTCCAGTATCTGGAGATAGTATTATTTATTTATTGTTGAGTGTATATAAACCCAAACACGAGTTATTCTCATTGTGGGTCATTGATTTGATAGTTTTATAAAAACATTTTTATTGATTAATAAAGAACTTGAACTTGAACTTGAAGGGCTCTTGTAGAAGTGCCTACGGGGATACTACTTGCATATGATATCCTGAGAAAAGATCACACTTATGATGTAAAAGTTGAACTAAGCGATTGGCCAGTTTATGGTGAGGAAGAGGAAAGGATAAAATCCCTTAACTCTTATATATACACACATCTCACCCTAAAATATAAAGAATTCGGTAACATGAGTAGAGAGGGGGGTCCGACTCCGGGACGAACCACGTGGTTTATGGTTTTCTCACAGAGAATGAAAAAACAGAATTTTTCTCAATTGAAAAACAGGAGTTTTCTCACTTTTATGGATGTTTTCTTGGACGGTTATGTGTATTGGTCAATTTATTTGATGTTTTTCATGGATGTCAACATCATTTTATGTCTGTTTTATGGTTTTTATCAGTGAGAATGAAAAAACAGGAATTTTCTCACATTTATGGATGTTTATTGGACGGTTATGAGTGTCGGTCAATTTATTTGATGTTTTTCATGGATGTCAACAGTAATTCATGTCTGTTTTATGGTTTTTGTCAGTGAGAATGGAAAAACAGTATTTTTCTCACTTTGATGGATGTTTTATGGATTATTGAGTCTAGTGGGGACAGAGTCATTCGCCCAGAAACAATTCTCCAGAAATAGACCCAAGACATTAATGAACTTCGCCCCGGAAACAATTCTACTGGTCGAACTCCAAAGATATTAATAAACTTCGCCATGGAAACAATTCTCCAAGAAACATCTTAGCGATGAAGAGATTAACGCGTGAAAGGGTTTCCCAGTAATTTGAAATGTGACAGCGCAGGGATACCAAAAACAAAAGGAACACGCATAAATTAAGTTTAGGGGTTATTTGGGCGAAAGCGTTTTAGACATTTTAGGGAATTATTTCGGCGAAACAGTTAGAGACATTTTAAAAGATGATTTTAGAAGATGTTTTAGAAGAGGATTTGAGGGTGAAACTTTGTGGTCGTTATAATACACAAGTTCCATTTGAACAATGTCGTGAGGTCCCTACCCCAACCCCAAAGGGCTCCGATCCCCCTACCCCAACCCCGAAAGAAGCCACCGGTCCCCAAAGGTCCCCCGGGCTCCCAAAGGACCACCCGGCCCTCAAAGGCCCCCAGACCCCCAAAGGCCCTCCCCGGGCCCCAAAGAGTCCCCTCCCTATTTTGTTAATAGTTTTTTATGCACTTTATTATATCTTTTCAGAACAAGCTCCTTTCTTAATGTCATTCCTTAACCCATTTTTACAAGTTGAAGTACCCATCCTTTTCACCTACAACCTTAATTTACAGCTTTTTGAATACCTCAACACCAAGAAATAGTTTTCAAAAGCCATTTCAGAGCAACTTCTTTTCTTAATGTTCCCTTCTAAACCCATTTTCCAACTTGAAGTACCTGTCATTTTCACCCACAACTATACTTTACAGCTTTTTGGATACCTCAACACCAAGAAATACCTTTTAAAAGACATTTCAGAGCAAGTTCCTTTCTCAATGTCCCTTCTAAACCCATTGTACAAGTTGAAGTACCCTTCCTTTTCACCCACAACTTTACTTTACAGTTTTTTGGATACCTCAACACCAAGAAATACCGTTCAAAAGACATTTCAGAGCAAGTTCATTTCTTAATGTCCCTCCTAAACCTATTTTACAAGTTGAAGTATCCATCTTTTTAACCCACAAATATACTTTACAGCTTTTTGGATACCTCAACACCAAGAAATACTTTTCAAAAAGCATTTCAGAGCAACTTATTTTCTTAATGTCCCTTCTAAGCCCATTTTCCTACTTGAAGTACCTGTCCTTTTGACCCACAACTTTACTTTATGACTTTTTGGATACCTCAACACCAAGAAATACTTTTCAAAAGACATTTCAGAGCAAGTTCTTTACGTAATGTCCCTCCTAAACCCATTTTCCAACTTGAAGCATCCATCCTTTTCGCCCACAACTTTACTTTACAGCTTTTTGGATACCTCAACACCAAGAAATACCTTTCAAAAGGCATTTCAGAGCAAGTTCCTTTCTTAATGTCCCTTCTAAGCCCATTTTCCAACTTGAAGCATCCTTC
>JAQQPU010003868.1:44812-55904 GCA_029168905.1 Artemia sp. Kazakhstan ARC1039 | reverse complement strand
AACGTCTGCTCGGAAACGATTCTCTTGTTAGAAACAACAAATTAATTTCCCTTTCGTGAATCAATTCTCTTTAGAACAACAAATTAATTCCCCTTTCGTGTCAATCAATCAATCATGACATCATGTGTGATCTAACTGTTTCTCCTAGACAATTCTCTTTGGAAATGCAAAGACATTAATTAACTTGACGTCATCTGTCAGACATTAATTAACTGTTTCCCGGGAACTCGTAACATTTGGCTTGGAAACAACAATAACAAATACTGTTTCCCGGAAACTCGTAACATCTGGCTTGAACAACAACAAGAAGGAAGTGTCAAAGTTCCTGTTTTTCCATTCTCACTGACAAAATCCATAAAACCATCAAATAATCAACACACATAACCATCCATGAAAACAGACATAAATGTGACAAACTTTCTGTTTTTTCATTCTCACTGACAAAGTCCATAAAACCATCCATAAATGTGACAAAATTCCTGTTTTTCAAATTCTCACTGACAAAGTCCATAAACCACGTGGCTCTATGCCCATATATGGTGTGGTCGTCGGAGATATTATGGCATCTCTACTTATTATACAAAAAAAACTTGTCTCAGGTTATTGACAACCCTTGAGCACACGTAGCGCGTAGCGCATAGACGTAGTGAGATTTTTTTTGCGCATCATAGCGCATAGAACTGTAATTATATTTGCAAACTCGTGTTACTAAGAAATGAACAAAAAATCGCTCCCCGGGAAAAAAAGACTTACCTAGACGGAAGTGGAAAGAACCCCTTATTATAAAGGCTTATTAGCCTGAACTTGGGGATATTTCATAACTGATTTAATGATTATGGGATTGATTATATATGTTTTTAAATATTGGTATTATAGGAAACATCAAACCCCAGAGGGAAGGATGTAAGAACCCCTGTCTGCACGAAACCATAATCTCTCGCAAAGAAATTAATTAATTTAAAAAAAAGAGAACTTTTATCTGCAACCGCAGACAACGGTTGGCACTACGAGTGCATAAATATGAAAATAAAAGAGTACGATAAATAGTGAAGCTTTGCTATGAGTTCTTTGCTATGACAGTAGTAATACTTTTGATTGTAATTAAATTGGTATTTTGAGCGTTTTGCTAATGGAAAAAAAGAGTTATAACGCTTTTTATTGTAATTTACTTTGAAAAAAAATGCTTTGTGTATATTTAAATTACTATATAGTGTTTTAAAATAACTTTTAAAAATTTAACCAAATGTATTTTTTGATAAATGTTTTATCTAAGTTTTGTTACTTAACAATGCTTGTGTAAGTTTATTACACAATGCTTGTGTATATACTATGTTTTAATTTACTTTAAATTTTAAACTAGTGATGTAATGTTATATGTAAATGTTTGACCTCGAGTCAAAGTATTAATAATATTCTTTATTGTAAAATAATCAGTTTAGTATTTAAGTTTGAAAGAATAATCCAGCAAGGAACATAATGTTTCAATTTAAGCGGGATATTATTTTTGGCGTGATTAAAAAAAAGTGGAGAAATTATTTAAAGTATTTAACTTTCGAATGCTGAGTGTTTCATTCTACTATGTATGTAAAAAATATATGCTTTATATGTATACTAATGTGGATATTTATTTTAGAGACAGCCTTAGCTATTTTTTTTTGGAAATCAAATTTTTCATAACATCCATTTGGATCCATTTCTCAATCATTTCTTTGACGCATTTTTGGAAAGTAGCAAATTTCAAAGCCAGTTAAAATATATCCTGATACTATCCTCACATACCATCGGAAGCCAAAACATACTTGATCAACTGATATTTGGAAACTATAGCAGAAATACAGACTTTACTACAAGTTCATCAAAAGTGAGATAAAATCAGAACTTAATTTAGGCCTCGAGAGTGTGCTACATAGCCCAATGGCTTATGTTATTGAAATATGTGAAAATGCTTTGTGAAAATTTAAAAATCAAAATGTTATGTGAAATTTACCAAGGCATTTCTAAAACGAAAAATAAACGGTATATCAGCCACGTCACACAGATAAATTAAATTATTAAGGGGAATTAAATGTAAACTCAAATGATTCATAAACTTGTATAATATAACTTGAAATCTAATTTTAGCAAAACCATTAATATTATGTTTAAGCCGCTTGGGGTCAAGTAAACAAGAAGATGCATATGAAGAGGGTAAAAGAGTAATCGTCAGTCCTAGAGACAGAGAAAAAGAGAAACGAGGATAAATTTCAAATTGAAATCCTTTGACAAAAAAAAGGAACATGGCCAATATGGGACCAGAAACATAACCCTAAGGAAACCCATTGAGGGTAGATGCACATAATGACCCAAAGATGGCAGCATAAAAGCTTTAAATGAAATTAAGTTGTTTTAAAAGTAAAATATTGAGAATTGGGACAATTCTTCTTTAAATGGGGAGTATTGTGGTAATGCTTTCTAATTTAGTTAATTATTAATTGAGTAAAAATATATTAAGACGCAAAAACAAAGTTTCAAAATACCACTTTTTAAGATAAGGATACAAATCGTGGAATGTGTGGGCTTGGAGGGAACTTGCTCAATAACCAATTTCCTGGCTAAATGCGTCAATTTACCGGAAGGACGTGGTTAGGTTTTTCATATATATACCCCGATTTTTGAGACTGAAGGCAGACTTTTTGACTTGCCGGGTGAACCTCTGCCCGTTTGTTTTCTCATTAGAAATACCTTGGACTTTGTCGGATCATTGTAAGTGTCTGTATCTTATTTATATATTATTGTTGTTTTTGAGACTTGTGGTCTACTTGGGACAGCCAGTCCCAGTAGACAGAATATATCCGATTATATTATATGTTAAATCAATAAAAGTATTGTATTTTAGAAAACCTTTCTACGATCTACTTTTAGCCTCTTGAACATACCCAGTCGGAACGCCTCATTAGTTCGGTCATAGCCTAAGGCACGCTACCAAAGTTTATTTACCTTAGGGCCAGAGTTTATCTCCCCTATAAAGGGAGAATAAAGGCATCTACAACTAAAGCATCCAAATAATATAAAATAACACTTCACAACAAATAATGAATATCGTCATAGTTTTATTAGAGCTATGACGTGAATAGAAATTAAATTAAAAGACGATCATTGGAATAACGTTTCTTTATAGATGGTGAAATGCAAGTTTCAATGAATCCGGGTTGCAGCGGTAGCTAGCAACCTAGTAAGAGACGATCACGTCCAATGTTAAGAAATATAAAAACCCATAGCTCCTAAAAAAAGAGTCAGATCAAAACAAAAAGTACACCATTAGAACCGCCTTGTCCGAAACCTCTGTATAGGAAACTTTCTGTCCCTTGGCTTGAACAGCAAGGGAAATATATTGTCTTGAAAATCAAGAAAAGGGGCAGCTACTGCAACGTTCTGCCTAAACAGGAGATTTTTTATCTTTTTTCTTTCTTTTTTTTTCCAGAGATACCTTGGCACTGGAACATCATAGAGAGTTGTTCAATGGCTCATTTTAAAGGAAATTAATTGGGTTAAAAAATCTTTTGTAACTAAAATAAATTATTTTTAAGAGAGAATAAATTTTTCAATTAAAAACTGCATTTTTGATGTCTTTTCATACTGCAGTTTTTTCAAAGATATTTGATTTTTGTACATATAAATCATAATCGTATACCAGCGGTAAGATTTAAACCCATGCCTCCAAAGAGACTGGTGGCTAACACCAGCGCCTTGGACAACTCGGCCACGCTGCCTCTCATAACTAAATATGTGAATCCGGGTTGCAGCAGTACCTAGCAACCTAGTAAGAGACGATCAGTCCAATACTAAGAAATATAAAAACCCAGAACTCCTAAAAATAGAGTCAGATCAAAACAAAAGTACATCATTAGAACCAGCTTGTCTGAAACCCTACTAGATATATAATGAATGTCATCATAGTTTTATATTAGAGCTGTAAAGTGAATAGAAAAACACGACATTATGTTGTTGTTTCTGAAGACGTCATGAAATAATGTCATTACACCATGACGTCATCGATTAAAATCATTACGCCATGACGTCATACTTACTATACAAAAAACGACAAAAACGTAAATGTTCACATTCATGATTACATAATGGTTATATCAAAGCAAGCTACATGCAAGTTAAAAAAACAGTACTACAATAAAAACAGAGATAGCATCTTGAAAAGAAAAAACCAAAGGTATTCAAACGACCAGGCATATCAAGAAGTAATAATTGATAGTGACAAACAGCGTTATTATAATGATGTAGTTTATAGACATGCGAAAATTGAGACAGCCAAACAAAAGAGCAAGAAACGGTATGATAATGATGAAGATTACAGAGAAGCAGCAATTGAGCAGGCTAGACAAAATATCAAGGAGCGTTATAAAAATGATGAAGATTACCGAATTAAATATAAGAAAAAAAAGCAAAGGTATTCAACCGACCAGGCGTATCAAGAAGTAAAAATTGAGAGAGCCAAACAAAACAGCAACGAATGTTATCACAATGATGAAGGTTAGAGACATGCAAAATTTGATATTGAAAAACAGCGTTATTATAATGATGAAGTTTATAGACATCCAAAAATTGAGAGAGCCATACAAAAGAGCAAGGAACGGTATAATAATGATCCGGGTTGCAGCGGCAGCTAGAAACCTAGTAAGAGACGATCACGTCCAATTTTATGAAATATAAAAACCCATAACTCGTAAAAAAAAGGTCAGGTCAAAACAAAAAGTATACCATTAGAACCCTCTAGTCTGAAACCCCAGTATAGGAAACTTTCTGTCATTTGACTTTAACAGCAAGAGAAATACATTGGTTTGAAAATCAAGAAAAGTGGCAGCTACTACAGTATTCTTTCTAAACGGCATTTTTTTTTCTTTCTTTCTTTTCCACAGATAGCTTGGCACTGGAACATCGTAGAGAGTTGTTCAATGGCTCATTTTAAAGGAAATCTCTAGATCTAGTGCCATTTGTACTTAACTTTTTGAAATAGAAGCAATTTCTTAGGAAAAAATTAACTTCTTAAGTACAATATTGATCAATGACGTCATAGTCGTAGGATGTAGTTAGTAGATAAAGGATCGATCATCGAATAAAGCTGAAACTAAGTAAAGGACAATTATATGTCCATATATTCACAGTGATGTCAAATATTTCCCATTACATCTGTAAACTGTTCCACAGTTGCCGGTTCATACCTTGGAAGCTTTTCATTAAATATACATTATTTCTTTTGGATATAACTATAAAGTTTTGCGAAAGAATTTCTAGCCGACTTTTCAACAAAATCCACTGTTTCAGAAAGAATTTTAATCTGTAATTTGATTACATTAAAGAACAAATTGTAGTCCATAGTAACTGAAGTACTATAAAGAATTATTATATATATGATAAATTTTTCTTTTGAAATCATCATAGGTAAAAATATCCCATACCAGGAATCGAAATCGAGCCAACTAGGTGAAAGCCAGCTATCCTAATCACTAGACTATACAGAATATATTAAAATATCTGATGAATAAAGTTAATGTTATCCGGGTTGCAGTGGTAGCTAAAAAACTAGTAAGAGACAATCACCTCCAATGTTAAGAAATATAACAACCCATAACTCCAAAAAAAATTGGATTTGATCCTTGGATTTGATCCAAGTCGGATCAAAACAAAAAGTATACCATTAGAACTGCCTTGTCCAAAACCCCTATATAGGAAACTTTCTGTCATTTGACTTTAACAGGAAGGGAAATATACTGGCTTTGAAATCAAGAAAAGTGACACCTTCTACAGCATTCTGCCCAAACGGCATCTTTTTACTTTTCTTCGTTTCCGCTGATATTCAGTTATTATTTGATTTAGTTATTCAGTGGCTAATTTTCAAGAAAATTACTAGATCTAGTAATATTTGTAATTTTTATGGTAAAGACCGATCAGGGTTGCAGTGGCCGCTAGCAACCTAGTAAGAGACGATCCCGTCCAATTTTAAGAAATATAATAACCCATAACGCCTAAAAATAGAGTCGGATTAAAACAAAAAGTATCCTGGTTGCAGCGGTATCTAGCAATCCGGGATCTGGGAATACAATGCTTCTCTTATTTTTGTAAGCGGTAATGTTCGTTTATTCTTTTCTATTTTTGACCATGTTGAGGTTTTCAGTTCCTCACTATCTATATTGGGGATAATGTACGATAGGTTGATTGCCTTGAAATTGATTATTTTAGGATTCTAATAAAGAACGACATCTTGTTTATTAACTATTTATAAGCCACTTAACTATAGCATAGGTTAGTAAAATTTACATAAAGGACCGATTTCAAGCCCAGTAGTAAAAAATAACATAGTCCATAACTTCTAAAACTAGAATCAGATCAATAAACAAGTTCACTATTAGAACTGCATCCGGTTTGCATCGGTAGCTAGTAACCTAGTAAGAGATGATCACACCCCATAGTAAAAACTAAAGTAACCCATAACTCCTAAAAATAGATTCACCATACATTACCCATAGTAACCGAAGTAATATAAGGATATCATTATATTTACAATAAAAAACGAACTCTAGCCTATAGTAACTGAAAGGTGTGTATGGGGCTATGTCAATTGAAACTAGAATAATTCCTGAAAATATTAAATAAAATAATTTTATTTAACTGCAAACTGCAAACATATTTATGGTTTCTTATTAATAATTTTAATTTTTTAATTCGAACCGAAAAAATACCTCAAATTTTTTAATTCGTTTGGTTTTTCTTTTGCTTCAAGTAACTCGTTAAGTCATTTTATGGGTGTAATAAGGACCAACCTATTGCCTATACAAACTTGCATAGGCAAAATAAATATAGTATAGGCTTGTACAGTTATATTTCAATTCAATATATTAAAATTTTCCTCCAAAGGAGAATAGAACATATATCCTGGTTGCAGCGGTAGCTAGCAATCCAGGTTGCAGCGGTAGCTAGCAAAAAAGTAAGAGACGATCACGTCCAATGTTAAGAAATCTAAAAACCTATAGCTCCTAAAAAAGGAGTCAGATCAAAACAAAAAGTACACCATTAGAACCGCCTTGTCCAAAATCCCCGTATAGGAAACTTTCTGTTCCTTAGCAAGGGAAATATATTGGCTTGAAAATCAAGAAAATTGGCAGCTACTACTACATTCTGCCTAAACGGCATATTTTTTTTTCTTTCTTTCTTTTTCTTTTTTTCTTTTCTACAGATAGCTTGGCACTGGATCATCTTAGAGAGTTGTTCAATGGCTCAATTTAAAGGAAATTAATTGAGTTAAAAATCTTTTGTAACTAAAATTAATTATTTCTAAAAGAGAATAAATTTTAACACTAAAAACTGCATTTTTTATATCTTTTCATACTGCAGTCTTTTCAAAGATATTTAATTTTTGTACATAATCCGGGATGCAGCGGTAGCCAGCAATCTAGTAAGAGATGATCACGTCCAATGTTATAATAAAGAAGGACATCTTGCCTATACTAAATTTTATAGGCCATTTAATTACAGTATAAGTTAGTAAAATTTACATAAAGGACTGATATAGTTGATTATGGTAAAGAACAAATTCTGCACCATAGCAGTTTTGGAAAGAAAAAATTCCCGCGGAAACCTACATGGTAGCATAAATAAGCTACGAGTTATAATCAAAAAGTTCGTAGCAACGAACTGTATAGAATCAGGGTTGCAGCGTTAGTTAGCAACTGAGTAAGAAACGATTACGCCCCATAGTAAAAATCAACTAGCCCGTAGGTCCTGAAAAAAGATTCAGATCAAAACAAGAAGTATACTTTTAGAACCGTTTTGTCCAAAACCTCTATATAGCAAACCTAACGTCCCTTGGCTTGAATACCAAGGAAAATATGTTGGCTTGAAAATCAAGAAAATTTATTTTAACCACGATATTCTCCATAAACTGCAATATAAATAGGGATTATGTACTTTTACATAAAGTATCGATACCGTAAATGAGAATTTTGTATCATCGTATGTAAGTATCACAGTTCATATAATCATCCAGTATGATCATTCTCTATCTCACCCATTATAAAAGGAAAAGAGAATAATTGGTATGGCGGTAACACTGCATATAAATTTATATGAATGTATATATAGTGGGCTGTAATAATGCAAAAGGTAAATATAACATTGGTTTAAGAATGGAAAGAAAGACAAAGAATAAATTTACGACGATAATCAAGTAAAAAATAAGTTTTATTTGAACAATGCCATAAAGCGATGACATTTGATTATGATATTTGGTGCTTCGCATTGATATTTCAGTTTTAAAAGTTTTATCAATTTTTTCTCAAAGGGAAATTATGTGGTGGGCATGAATGTAGACTTGCAGCTAAATTAAATATAGTCACTTCCACTTTTCACATCTGTTTATTGATATTGGTTTGATTTTTATTGTCTGTAGTACTGAGGAGCTCATTAAGGAGATAATCAAACACAAATTTTAAAAAACTTTACCCCTTTGTTCAAAAAAAGAGATAATCAAATATTTAAACTACTAAAACTAAAATAATTACTTGCTAGTTTATTTTCCTTGATAGGTACGTCTCTCGATTTCCTGATTCTTAAATTTTACTTCGTAATATGCACGTGTGCGCAAAAAAATATTATAAATTGTTCAAGGGGGAAGTCCTCGCAGCCAGTTTCCCAATTCAGGTCTTTGCACTCAAGCCATATTCGATTGGTTATTCCCGGTTTTTATTCCCGGCAACTTTTACCGCAACAACCAATAATTAGAACCCAAGTCCTAAAATTGGTCTCAATCAGGAACCCTTATCGCTATCTAAATTCAGAAAGTGCAAAGATTTTCAAACAAAGGTGTTTATTGTTTAAAGTTCAGGAAAGGTCTGCCCATTTCATATGAAAATATTGATTGAAAACAAAACTAGTCTTATCTAGGCTCTCCGCCAAAACAGGTAACTAGATTTTTCAAATATCACAGGAACTACAATCTGAGAAAATAAATATCACGACGTGAAAAAAATGATAAACTATCCAGTTGCGGATCCAGAGGGGGGGGCGAGGGTTACCCCCGTAAAGTAGTCTAAAGTAGTGTAATTTAACTAATTAACGCAAGTTTGCATTAATTAAACTTGCTCCTAACGTAAGTTTGTCGGATCAACCTACTTTGCGCCCCTCTCCCCCCAAAAAATCCTGGATCCGCCCCTGAAACCATTACACCTATTCCACCAGTTATTAGAAGAAAAAATTCCTTATTTTCACAAATTTCATCAACCCCCCGCCTCCTTTTTTTACAAAATCCTACATAGGCTAATCATTTGAGCCCACTGTATGTAAATAATAGATTAAGTCATAATTTGTATATAAATTAAGTCATACCTGTAAGATGGGACACTTGCAAACCACTTGGGTGGCTCACCAAGTTTTTTTCTGCTTTCGTAATTACGATTAATGCACGTTGTAACCATTTCTCATTGAGTCAACACACTAACCTGCTAATACAGAAAGAAATGGGAGGAGCTTTTTGTTCGCACCGAGAACGAAGACCAGAAATGATCTGCGATAAGCTTACTGGATAATTATATGAACTTTGGTAAGTATGTAAGAATAGAGGAAGATGGGTTACGTATTGTAAGTTTGGCTTTCCTCGTCCTACAAAGAAACGAACAGGATTATATGAAATCCTTGACTGCTTGGCTTATGGCACAGACCGTAAAAAGCCAAGAAAAAGAATATATCATCTGCTTCGAAGAGATCACGAGCGTTATATAAAAGACTATTCTCCTGCGTTACTAATTGCTAATCAAGTAAACATTGATGTTCAATAGGTTGGCCATTTGGGCTTTAAATGGCTATATTACATTACCAATTACATGACTAAACCAGAAAGTGTCGAAAAAGAAGCAAAGTAGGAGGAATTACTTTAAAAGGCGTAACATTGGAGTAACAAAGCATTGCAAAACTTGGACTTAGTTAGGCACTTGAATGTTTGAAGTTCGTCTCTTACTATTTCAAAGAAGAAGCAGCCGTAGGCTTTTTCCTGTTTGTAATTTATATCTGGGTTGCAGCGGTAGCTAACAACCTAGTAAGAGACGATCACGTCCAATGGTAATAAATATTTACATAAATGATCGATATGTTTAAAGTAAAGAATGAATAGAAAAACCCATAAGGAGACTAAAAGTTAGTAATAACATAGTAAAGAACGATCTCAAGCCCAGAGAAACTGAACCTTTTGGTTCATTTATAGTATCTTCATTATTTTAGCTAGGATGTAACTAAAACGAGTTTCTTTTTCAATTTTAAATTTAAAAGTTATTGCTTTTAATGCAACATATTAAAAATTCTCCCCGACGGGAAATCGAACTTCGTTTTACCACGTGATAATTGGTATACTTACTGTTAGACTATCGAAGACTTTTTAGATAAAAGTTACATATAGGACATGATAAAAATTTCGTTAATACACAAAAAAATATATAAGGAATTAAAATATATATATATATATATATATATATATATATATATATATTATATAAACTAAATATATTATATAAACTTATATAGAAAACTATACTGGTATAGGAAATTTATATAGGAAACTACACTGGTATAGGAAACATATAAATGAAACTATACTGGTATAGGAAACTTATATAGGAAACTTATAGGAAACTGGTATAGGTTGATTGGAAGGTATGATCGTGGTGTTGATAGCACTGAATCACTTTTTAGAAAGTTTAAAATTTTAAAGGTTGGTGAAATAAGGGATTATCAAATTGGAGTTTTTGTATTTCAGTGTCTGAATGGTTTTGCACCGGATTTTTTTATGAATATTTTTAAGCCTAATTCGTTTTATCACGATTATTCGACTAGGAGTGCGGATAGTCTTGCATCTGAGCCACGGAACACAACCAGAGCGAGTCAAGTGACCAGACACATGGGCCCGTCAGTTTGGAATTCGTTCCCAGATTCTGTTCGTCAAGCTGAAAGTGTGCCGCAACTTAAAACCCGTATTAAAAATCATTTCTTTTCAGGAATTTGGTAGTGTTAATGGTTCGAGAGAAGGCTTTTTTTTTTTTTTTTTTTTTTTTTTTTT
>JAQQPU010003868.1:26696-43772 GCA_029168905.1 Artemia sp. Kazakhstan ARC1039 | reverse complement strand
TCATTTTAATTGGTTTGATGATTTGGCATGCATGATATCCAACCGGTCGCTTTTTCAAGCATCTTCTTGCTTTAGTGCGACTTGTTGTCACATTGAGTTGTTTTTTTGTTAATAAAAATGTATGAACCTGAACCTGAAAACCTTATAAAGGAAACTATACTGGTATAGAAAACTTATAAAAGAAACTATACTGGCATTGGAAACTTATAAAGGAAACCATACTGGTATTTGTATCAAATAAAGAAGAATATTCTGGTATAGGAAACTATTATAGGAAACTATACTGCCATTGGAAACTTATAAAGGAAACTATATTGGTAAAGAATTACATGAAGGACCGATATAGCTCATCATAAATGGTGTTTGTCAATTACGTTTATATAGCTTGGCACTGGAACATCGTAGAGAGTTGTTCAATGGCTCATTTTGAAGGAAATTAATTGGGTTAAAAACCTTTTGTACCTAAAATTAAAATAAAGCACGACACCTAGCCCATGTTAACTGAAACATAAATAGGGATTATATAATCCGGGTTGCAGCGCTAGCTAGCAACCTAGTAAGAGACGATCACATCTAATATTAAGAAATATAAGACCTATGACTCCTAAAAAAAAGTCAGATCAAAATAAAAAGAATACCATTAGAACTGCTTTGTTCAAAACCCCTTAATATGAAACTTTCTGTCATTTGGCTTGAACAGTAAGGGAAATATATTGGCTTGAAAATCACGAAAAGTGGCAGCTACTACAGCATTCTGCCTAAACGACATCTTTTTTATTTCTCTTTTATTTCTTTCCCAGAAAAAAATGCGACTGATTTTCGAAAAAAGGGATAGAGACCCCCTAAAAGCTGTAGAACCTTAATGAAAATCACACCATCAGATTCAGCCTATCAGAGAACCCTACTGTATAGGTTTCAAGCTCCTATCTGCAAAATTTTCAATTTTGTATTTTTTTTTGCCAGAAGAAAGATCAAGGAGGCGTGTTTATTTGTTTTTTGTTGTTTTTTTGCCTGGGGTGATCATATTGGCCCAGTGATCTTAGAATATCATGGGAGGGTTCATTGGAACGGACCTTAAAAGTTCTAGTGCCCTTTTTAAGTGACCAAAAGGTCACTTTAGGTATGCCCCCTCCCACGCTCATTCTTTCCCAAAGTAACCCGATCAAAATTTTCAGATAGCCATTTTGTCATCATCAGCATGGTCGGAAATATGATAACTATGTCTTTTAGGATGACTCAATCCCCCAAAGTCCCCGGGCGAGGGCTGAAAGTTATGGACTTTACCCAATGTTAACATACAGTATTGGTTATTGGGAATTATACAGACGTTTTCAGGGGGATATTTTGTGGTAGTGGGCGGGTCGTGGGTTGTGCGGGAGGATCTTTATATGGAAGAAGTTTTCATGTTGGAAGGGACATTTCTATTAAGCGAGTGCCAGATTTCCCAGCATTAATTGAAAAAAAATATCAGAAAATAAATAAAAAAAACAAGTTTTTCAACTGAAAGTAAGGAGCAGAATCAAAACTTAAAATGAATAGAAAATATTGTGTATATAATTGGGTTCGCCCCATAGTCAATACCTCGCTCTTTAAGCCAAATATTTTTTAGTACTTTCATAAGAGCTATTTATTCTAATTGACGGCCTTTGTGATTATGAGGTCATTTTTAAAGAATTGGAACAAAATTCGAACTTGAGCGTAACGAGCGATGTAGTTACTAGGGGAAGAATCCCCTAATATACGTATTAAAAACATGAATATAGAAGTTCGTTACGTTTGTTAAATCGTAAGTTACGTAAATTTATTACTAATAAAACATTCGCAAATAAAATTAAACAACGTTTGAGAAAGCCATTTCACCAAATAAAGCAAACTTAATATGCAAATTAGGTTTTAATTATTCATGTACGGTGAGCCAAAATCAAAACTTGTTATAATTCAAAAACGCTCAAAGATTAACTAAAAAAAACGTTTTTTTAGCGGAAAGTAAGGAGCGACGTTAAAACTTGAAGCGAATAGAAATTATTCCGTAGGCTATATGAAAGTGGCTGTCCCCTCCTCAACTCTTCGCTCTTTACGCTAAAGTTTGACTTTCTCACGACTCTATTTTTTTAAACAATATAGAACTTTAGCGTAAAGAGCGAGGCGTTGAGGAGGGGACAGCCCATTTCATATACGGAATAATTTCTGTTCGTCTTAAGCTTTAACTTCGTTCTTTACTTTCAGTTAATAAAAACTTGTTTTTTTATTTAATTACACAAAGGATCCTGTCGAAATTACTTGACATTTTAGGGGATTATTAGGACAGGAAAAAGTTAGAACTTATTATGCCTAAGAGTGTAGTGGCTATATTCCGTAAATTGATTTGTTGTTGAATGGGTTTTAAATATTCATGGAAAGTACCATCACCTTTTAGGTTACTGTTAAAGTACCGAGGACATAAAGGTTATCAGAACGTCTTCAGACCCCATCTTTTGAGAGCTGGACGACCAAACGAATTGAACATTCAATTCTGACACTTTTTTTTACTTAACATTATCACTAACATTTTTTTTTTACTTAACATTTTTTTTATAACATTATTTAGAGCTGACCTTGCAGTCAAATCTATTCCCACTTGAGGAGTAGTGCCCCTCGAAAAAATTATAGCCTAGTAAACGACACAGCATTCGCACGGGATTCTGAATAATGGAAAATTCTTCTGGCTTGGTATGTTTTGATGGGCGTCTTTGGGCTGAAAAACCTCTTCCTAGCTAATTTATCTATTATGGGTTGCTTCCCCGCGCGAAGTATTATAAAATTTTTAGGCATGAATTTATAATGAGTCGGAGGTAATAGGCTTTAGACAGGGTCTGCAGGATTTCGACTCTTGTTGATAGAACAGCATCGCCAAGTGCTGAAAACCAAGTTGTGACCAAGATGGGCTCATGACTGCGCAAAGCCTCCATTCATGGAGGTCCCAGGGACTTCTTGCTGTCCGGTTCTTAGCCGGCTTAAGCACGTCGGTGTAGACTTGAGAAGATATGTGATCCCCATCCTGCACTGGTATCCTGGATCATTGCTTTTCCTGAGGCGAAAATAATTTCATTAATTTAAAGAACATGAAAATTGGAACCTGGAATGTTACAACATTAAAAAATGACTATCGTATCGACATTTTGACTGACGAATTCAGATGATTCGTACTGGATATATTAGGAGTTTTAGAAACTCATATCCCAGGGGTGGGAAGCATGAAATTAGGTGATATAGAATTTGTTTACTCAGGCAGGAAGGATGAGGTAAATATACAGGGAGTAGGGCTCATGATGAAAGAGGAATCTGCTAAGTCTTGTTTAGGCTGGGAAGGTATTAATAATACATTACTAATTGCTCATTTTATGAGTAGAAAGTTCAGGGTATCAGTTATAGTAGTATATGCCCCTGTAAAACCGACTGACGGAGATACTAGTGACTCAGATGAATTTTACTTACAGTTACAGGAGCAAACAGACAAGGTCCCAGGCAGAAATATGATGTTATTACTGGGAGATTTTAAAGCCCAGGTTTGTAGAAATAGAGATAGATGGTATCCCAGCCTAGGTAAATTTGGTGTAGAAAAAGAAAACAGTAATGGATACAGACTTTTGCAATTTTGTAGGTATAACAATCTAGTTACAACCAATACGGTATTTGGTCATAAAATGGCTCATAAGTTAACATGGTATTCACGTGATGGTAAGACAGCAAACCTTATTGATTATGTTATAGTAAACCGAACACTGGGAGAATCAATACAAGATACTAGGGTATATAGTAGTGCTGCTATTGATGATAAAAGCAAAGATCACCATCTAGTAGTGTCAAGGGTTAATTTAAAACTGAAATATCAAAAGGGTAACTACCTCCCGGGAAGTTATGATGTTGGTAGACTCCAGGATGAGAATTTGAGAGAAATTTTCCAGGAACAGTTGAATACTAAACTTGAGAGTTTAAAATTTGATAATGTGGAAGATGGTTGGAATAATTTTAGAAAAATAATTTGTGAAGTTGCTGAAGGTGTACTAGGGAAGAAAGCTAAAACTGCAGCTAAGAATATTAGTGAATAAGCTTTATGTTTAATAGAAAGGAGAAAGGACTTGTACAAAAATTATCTGAGTGATAAATCGTATGAAAACAAAAGAAATGTAAAGAAAGTGGAGAAAGCATTAAAATATGAAAGAAGGAGGTGTGAAGTGGAGGCCATGGATAAAATTGCCGAGGATCTGGAATATGCAGCTAGACGGCATAATAGTAAAATTTTGTACTGGCACGGTAACAAATTGAGAGGGAGTAGTCAATCCGGACTTGTCCCAGTTAAAGATAGGAATGGGGTCGCAATTAGCGATAAGGAAAAAACTAAAGAGAGATGGGGCGAACATTTTGAGAACTTGCTTAACCGAGATAGAGTTGCAAGGAAAAAATATAGAGGAAAATGAAAAAGTTTGTGACACCTTGGATGTGAGGGAAGATTTGTTTTGTGAGGAGGAATTAGCAACAGTACTAAAAGGATTAAAGAATAATAAGGCTCCAGGTGCTGATAGGGTTTTAAATGAGTTTCTTAAATATGGTGGCTCTGAGGTTAGAAATAAGTTATTGAAGATTATGAATATGATTTTTGAAAAAGGGGAAGTACCTAACGATTTTAGGAAAACCTTAATTAAGCCACTTTATAAGAAAGGTGATAAAAGTGAGTGTGGTAGTTATCGAGGCATTAGTCTGGTCTCTGTAGGTAGCAAAATACTTAGTAATGTGATACTTTTTAGACTGAGAGATGCCGTAGACAAAGTTTTAAGAGAAGAGCAGCGCGGTTTTAGAAAAGATAGAGGATGTGTCAACCAAATTTTCACTCTTAGGATAATAATTGAGAAGTGCCTGAGTTTTCAAACAAGTTTGGTCCTCAGTTTTATAGATTATGAGCAAGCGTTCGATTCTGTTGATAGAAGAGCTTTAGTAAAGGTTTTATCCTTGTATGGTATACCAGACAAATACACTAAAGTGATTAGTGCTATTTACGAGAATAACACGGCTGCGGATAAGGTAGGAAATGAGGTTAGCCGCTGGTTTTGTATTAAATCAGGAGTTAAGCAGGGTTGTGTTCTATCCCCCTTTATATGGATTATTTTGATGGACTTTGTTTTAAAGAGCACAGGAAAGGCAATGGGAGACCACGGAATTAAATGGGGAGGAAAAAGTCTCCTGGACTTGGATTATGCTGATGATTTAAGCATCCTAGATGAAAGTGTGAGCAAAATGAATGAAGTTTTAGAGGTTTTGCGAGTTCAGGGTGCTAGAATTGGTTTGAAAATTAATGTTAGGAAGACTAAGTCACTAAGGCTAGGAATAAGTGAAGATGAAAAGGTGATGTTGGGTAATGAAATGATTGATCAGGTGGACAGCTTCACTTACATTGGTAGTATTATTAGTGAAGATGGTGGGAGCAGTGAAGATGTTAAAAATAGAATAGCCAAGGCTCAGGGTGTTTTTTCACAGTTATAAAAAGTCTGGAAAAATAGAAAGATAACTCTGCAAACCAAGATTAGAATATTAGAAGCTACAGTGATGACAGTGATCAAATATGGCTCTGAAGCATGGACTCTCCGAAAAGCGGATGAAGATTTGCTAGATGTTTTCCAGAGAAATTGCTTAAGGATTGTTCTGGGTACCCGGCTGACTGACCGTGTTTCAAACAATAGGCTATACGAAAAATGTGGTTCAATACCACTCTCTAGGGCTATAATGAAAGAAAGGTTGAGGTGGTTAGGGCACGTTTTGAGGATGAAGGATGACAGATTGCCGAAGATTGTTCTTTTCGGCCAACCGTCTAGGGCTAAACGGAAAGCCGGTCGTCCCCGTCTGGGGTGGGAGGACGTCATAAAGAAAGATTTAAAGGAAATGGGAACTTCGTGGGCGGGTGTAAACAGGGAGGCTTTGAATAGATTGGGGTGGCGGAGGACCGTGCGTAGCTGTGTTGGCCACAAGCGGCTTGGTGCTGCGGTGAGTTGTTAGTAGTAGTAGCAGTAGTAATGAGATGAAACTTGGCTATTTGTTTACGGAGAATATTAAATCGGTTTCTTTCGGTTATTATTGTGTTATTATTATGTTTAAACTTTAAATAAAATAAAAACTTTAATGTAGAGCCAAGATGTGTTTTTTTACTTTTAGTGGCAAAAGTTTTTCAAAGGTTTTATGTTCTCGCCAACTTTCATTAAAAGTGTAGTTGAATTTGTCCTATACAAAAGTACTTTTTGAATAATTTTTGATACTCAGTCATCTATTATTAAACTTATGAATCTGCTAGTAGTATCTGTGTGCTATAAAATAACATAGAAACAAGTTTTTTTTTTAACTGAAAGTAAGGAGCGACATTAAAACTTAATACGAACAGAAATTATTCCGTATATAAAAGGGACTGTCCCCTCCTTAATGGCTCGCTAATTACGCTAAAGTTTTTTGTTGTTTTAAAAAATTAAGTCGTGAGACAGAGTCAAACTTTAGCGTAAAGAGTAAGGCATTGAGGAGGGGACAGCCCGTTTCATATACGGAAAAATTTTTGTTCGTTTTAAGTTTCAATGTCGCTCCTTACTTTGAGTTAAAAAAATTTGTTTTGTATTTAGTTTCTGAACGTTTTGAATTAATGCAGCTTCGAATTTGGCTCACCGTAAATGAAGAGTTAAAAAGAAATTCGCATATTAGTTTTCCTTTTGTTGGCTAATTGGCTTTCTCGAAATTTTGTATTGACATAACTTACAAATTAACTTAAGTAACGAATTTTTTATATTCGTGTGTTCTTATTACGCATATTAGGGAGTTCTCTCCCTAGTCAATACCTCGCTCTTTACGCTAAAGTTTAAATTTTGTTCGAATCACAAACCCCTGAATCACAAAGGCCGGTTTATTAGAATAGATAGCTCTTTTGAAAGTACTAAGAAACTTTAGTGTAAAGAGCTAAGTATTGACTAGGGTGTGAACCCTCTCATATACGTAATAATTTCTTTTCATTTTAAGTTTTAATGTTGCTCCTTATTTTCAGTTGTAAAAAACTTGTTTTTTATTTAATTCTGATCGTTTTTTAAATAATGCTGGGAAATGTGGCACCCCTTCATGGAAATGTTCCTTCCCCCAAGGAAATATCCTCCATGGAAAGATATCCCCCGTAACCCCTGCTCCGACCCCGCCCCCACGAGTAAAAAATTCTTTCTGAAAACAACTCTATACTTCCAAATAACCAATACTATATGTAATTAATGGGAAAAGCTTATAGCTTGCAGCCCTTCCCCCGGAAACTGTTGGGGATTAAGTCATCCTCAAAGACATATTAACTAGATTTTCGACTGTGTTGAATAAAATGGCTATCTCAAAATTTTGATTGAGTGATATCTGAAAAAAATGAGCTTGGGAGGGGGTCAAGTTGCCTTCCAATTTTTTGGTCACTTAAAAAGGACACTACAACTTTTAATTTCCGTTCGAATGAGCCCTCTAACGATATTCTACGACTAATGGATCGATACGATCTTCCATGGCAAAAAAAACAAACAAACAAAAACAAAACAAACAAATAAACACGCATCCGTAATCTTTCTTCTGGTAAAAAATACAAAATTGTATTTTTGATGGTGGGAGGGACATATTCTTCAAAATTATCCTTAAAAAGAAATTAAAATATAGTTTCTTTCATGTAGAGAAAAAAGCATACAAAGTGTAGTGAAAGACCAAACCTAGGTACATCTATAATACACCCCCTTTTGTTTGGGGGGGGGGAGGGGATGTACCCAGGTTTGATTATGTATTAACTATATGCTATGCTTTACAACCTAATTTGCAAATATATAGCCCAAACGTTTTCTTAACTATTATATTTTCATCCTATCTTATTTCATTAGCATTAACCGAACTTGAATTCTTTCGTGTGTTATATAATGTATGAGTATCATATTTCCTGAGACAAAAAAAGAAGCCATAATATAGCATAAAATCTTGTAGATTTTATAGAAATTATGTATAACTATCAAAATGTTATAAGCTCTAGAAACAAGCGGTATTTAGATATAAAAGGCTTGATAAAAGAGTACCAGCATAAAGGCTTAAAATTATATAGAAAAATCTTGTTAACACACACAAGCAAACAGCTTATAGGCCTAAAATTTATACCAAACGATATTTTCAAAAGCTAGCCTAGTAGAAATAAATTAATGTCTTCAGAGAAAAATGTTAGCTGGGTTACAATTAATATTTGCTTCGTGCAACCCCATCCCCCTAATATGAAAATATATACCCTGAATTCATATAAATTGGGGTGGGGCTAAAATTCATTTCCGACAAAAAAATAATATTATATCTGAAAAGAGCATAAAAAAAGCATCGAGTGGTATATCCACTTAAGTCAATAATATGATTTGCTAAAAATTTACCAGGCAAATATCTCAATTAATTATTTATTAACAGAACTTACGTTATAAATTTGCGTTGCAATAACATTTATATCATCCAGTCTATCTGATGTGAGTTCCTGAATGCTTCCAAACAAACTGTTATCTCAGGTTCGAAGCGCAGACATTATAAACAAAGTCTCAATGTGGAATTGTGACATCACAGATAACCCGATACTTTGATTATGGCAATGAAATTACATAAAATTAAATGCTGAAATTCCAGAGAATCTGATGATGTCACTTAGCCCAGTATTTGTAGCTCTGTGATTGGCTTAGAAAAAGGCATATGATCTTCTTAGCCCTGTTGTTCGCCCTGTGTCTTCTGGGGCATCTCTACTTTTAGTAGTGGAGTAAGTTGTTAGTCCTAGTAGTATTATCGTGTTTTTTCATGTCTTTCATACTATATTACAGATATTTCTTTGATAAAACGTAGCTGTATTAGCCTCAGGTGTCCTTATGCTATAGCGAGTTGTTAGTAGTAGTAGTATTTTCATGTTTTTGGAATGTCATTCATACTATGATCTATGAATTTTCTAATATTTTCTTCATAAATCGTACTTTTGTTTACTTTAGGTGGCTTAATAGGGCAGTAAGTTGTTCGTACTAGTAGTATTACCATGTTTTTGCAAGCCTGTCATACTATACTTTAAACATTTTCAGATATTTTCTTAATAAAACGTATCTGTATTGACCTCAGGTTACTTTATGTTACAGTGAGTTGTTGGTAGTAGTTCTATTTTCAGTTTTTTTTCCAAGCCCTTCATACAATACCTTAAACATTTTCAGATATTTTCTTGATAAAATGAATCTTTATTGACCTCAGGTGGCTTTATGTTACAGTGTTACAGTTGTTACAGCTGTTAGTAGTAGTTCTATTTTCGTGATTTTTGTAAACCATTTATTCTATACCTTGGATATTTTCAGATATATTCTTGATAAAACGAGTTGATTATTAGCAGTAGTAATATTATTTTCGTCTTTTTTTGTAAACGATTTATTCTATACCTTAAATATTTTCAGATATTGTCTTGATATAACATAGCTGTATTGGCCTCAGGTGTCCTTGTGTTGCAGCGAGTTGTTAGTAGTAGCAGCATTTTCATGTTTTTGCATGCCATTCTTACTATAATCTATAAATTTTCTAATTTTTTTCTTGATAAAACGTCTTTTGTTGACCTCAGGTGGCTTAGTAGTGCACCATGTTGTTAGTACTAGTAGTATTATCGTGTTTTCGCAAGCCTTTCATGCTATACCTTAAAACGTATCTGTAGCTACCTCAGGTGGCTTTATATTACAGCGATTTGTTAGTAGTAGTAGTTCTATTTTCTTGTTTTTGCAAGCCACTCATACATTACCTCAAACATTTTCAGGTATTTTCATGATAAAACTAGAGGATTCTTAGTAGTAGTTCTATTTTCATGTTTTTTTGAAAACCTTTTGTACTATATCTTATACATTTTCAGATATTTTCATGATAGAACGAGTGGGTTGTTAGTAGTAGTAATAGTATTTACATTTTTTTTGTAAGCCATATATTCTATACCTTAAACATTTTCAGAATAAAAATTGTGTGTGACTGAAAATGGGGTGGTGATTATTCTACTGATTCTGACCTAAGAGAAGAGAGTAACTCTAGTATCAAGAGAGGATATGATGAAATATTTTATGGAACAGATTCTAAAGACGAAACGCATATTGAACCTGTAGTGAAAATTGTGTAGGACTCAAAATGGGATAATGATTATTCTACTGGTTATGAACTGAGAGAAGAGAATAACTCTAGTATCAAAAGAAAACACGATGATTTATTTTTTGGGACAGATTCAAAATGTCCAAAGTTACTCAATGATATTAATAATGTATATTAATGTATGCAACATATTTTTATGTTAATATTCTACATGTCGTTTTTTCAATAAAATTATTTTATGCATTACTTTGTTATATTTCCATCATTTACAGGATACGCTAGCAAGTCAAACTTTTAGAATGTTAATTTAAAAAGTCAGAGATGGAAGAAAAGGAATTTTCAAACAGTTCGTGGTAACGAACTGTAAGTAAGGAGCGACCCGGCTCAATAGTAACCAAAACTCTAATAAACGGAATTTTGATACCAATGGATACATCAGAAGAATCAGATTTTTATGCTGATTTCAATTATATAAGTTTCACCAAGTTTAGTTTCACCCATCAAAAGTTAAGCACCTTAGAAAATTTGCCTTATTTTTGAAATCAAGGGGGAAACAACCCTTAAAAGTCATAGAACTATAATGAAAATCACATCATTAGATTCAGCGTATTAAAGAGCCCTACTATAGAAGTTTCAAGCTCCTATCTGCAAAATTGTGGAATTTTGTATTTTTTGCCAGAAGAAAGATCACGGATTTTTATTTTATTGCACATAGATACTGCTAGCAGATTCATAAGTTTAATAATAGAAGACTGAGTATCAAAAATTATTAAAAAAGAACTTTTGTATAGGACAAATTCGACTACACTCTTAATGAAAGTTGGCGAGAACATAAAAGCTTTGAAAAACTTTTGCCAGTAAAAGTAAACAAACACATCTTGGCTCTACATTAAAGTTTTCATTTTATTTAAAGTTTAAACATAATACTAACACAATAATAACCGAAAGAAACCGATTTAATATTCTCCGTAAACAAATAGCCAAGTTTCATCTCATTACACCAAGCCTCATCCTATAGCCTCCTTACTATCTCAACCATCCATAGTTATTTGATAATGTTAAGTAAAAAAAAGTGTCAGAATTGAATGTTCAATTCGTTTGCTCATCCAACTCTCAAAAGATGGGGTCTGAATACGTTCTGATAACTTTTATGTCCTCGGTACTTTAACATTAACCTAAAAGGTGATGGTACTTTTCCATGAATATCTAAAACCCATTCAACAACAAATCAATTTACGGAATATAGCCACTACACTCTTAGGCAGAATAAGTTCTAACTTTTTCCTGTCCTAATAATCTCCTAAAATGTCAAGTAATTTCTACAGGATCCTTTGTGTAATTAAATAAAAAAACAAGTTTTTGTTTAAGTGAAAGTAAGGATCGACGTTGATGCTTAAGACGAACAAAAATTATTCCGTATATGAAAGGGGCTGTCCCCTCCTCAAAGCCTCGCTCTTTACGCTAAAGTTCTGTATTCTTTAAAAAAAATAGAGTTGTGAGAAAGTTAAACTTTAGCGTAAAGAGCGAGGAGTTGAGGAGGGGACAGCCACTTTCATATAGCCCACGGAATAATTTCTATTTGTTTCAAGTTTTAACGTCGCTCCTTACTTTCAGCTAAAAAAACTTTTTTTAGTTAATCTTTGAGCGTTTTTGAATTATAACAGGTTTTGATTTTGGCTCACCGTACATGAATAATTAAAACCAAATTTGCATATTAAGTTTACTTTTATTTGGTGAAATGGCTTTCTCGAGCCTAATTAACACTTTAGCGTCAAATAAAGCGAAAAAAAGAACAACAAAAACAATCAATTAAACAACAACAGAAAATTATGAAAGGGTCAATGTCAAATACGTAAAAACGTTAAAAACTAAAAACAAAATGAACACATAAAATTAGAAGGCCAATGTCAAGTCAGCAAAAATGCCAAAAAAACCAAAGACTCGTAAAATTAACAAGGGGATAAAGTAAAATTAAAACAAAACATAAGTTAGTTGGTGACTAACAAACATAAATATAAAACCTCCAAATTTGCAAAATTGGCATTCAACTTAATAACTATGAGGTAAAGAGTGAGTGAGGGGGGGGGGGGCAGCGGAGATTCAGTGGTGGAAAATTTCCACTATGTAAGGGATAAAAGTTCTTCTATATCTTTCAGTGCAAACTCTTATTGGGGCGAGAAGGGGGATTTTTGTTGACACAGAACGCGGGAGGCGGGGTCGAAGGGGTGAATATTGACCAGGGAAAAGGGGAGTTGTTCGAGGGTTATGAAGGGCATTGTTAGCAAAACGCAAGGTAGTTTTTGATCTCCTTTCCTTAAGGGTGACAAGATTAGCTCTCCTAAAAAGGGAAATATAAGGTACTTTACCCTCATTGAAAATAATTCTTAGGCACTTTTTTTGTACTGCCTCTATTCTATCCGACAATTCAATGGAAATGCCAGGATGCCAAACAGGACAGGCGTACTCAAGGGTTGGGTGTACAAATGACAGGAATATCCTCAAACAGTGTGATTTAGGGCATTTAAATTTTTTAAGGAGTTTAAGGAGGGAAAATGCGGCATTTGCACGTTTTAAGAAGTCATTAATATGACAATCCCATTTTAAGTCGCTTGAGATGGTAACGCCCAGTAATTTCATAGCGGTAACAGACATTTCAGGGGGGATTGGACAGGAGGAAGAAGGGGGAGTTTTAAGGAAATTAATAGTAAGAACAGTTGACTTTCATATCATCAGTAAGAGCTTCGGCTGATATCGACTCCAAGATGTCCATTAGGCTGCTTTTTGAATTTTTGGAACATGTCTCTAAGACAGTTAGATCATCAATGAATTTCCCTCTATCCGAGAAATAAACACCAAGGTTGTTTATCATTGTAAGAAATAAAATTGGACCTAAGAGGGTTCCTTGGGGCACACCATTATAAATTGGGAGTGGATCAGATTACACATTCAAGTATTTCACGACTTGCGTTCTGTTAGAGAGGAAAGATGCAATTATTCTAATTAAATAAGCGTCAACTTAAAAGTCATTAGATAGCTTTCTAATAGTATATTGTGGTTGATTAAATCAAAAGCTTTTTGCAAGTCAACAGCGATAACATTGAGCCAGGTATTGGGTTTTTCGAGTGTGTTACATATTGTGTCCATAAAGTGAACAAGATAGTGGGTAGTAGATACAGAGCGTAGGTTTCCGAATTGTCTTTGGTCAGCATTTGGGATTATTTTTACTTTCAACCACTCAGCTAAAAAGCTTTCAAATAACTTCGAAAATAACTGGAGTAAGAGTAAAAGGACGGACACCATCAAAATCTTGATTGTTACCTTTCTCTTTTACGGGATTAATAAAACCTAATTTCCAACAATTTGGAAATTTACCAGTAGAGGTAGTTTTATTAAAAAGTAAGGACAAAGGCTCTGAGAGATAGTCGGCAAAGGCTTTTAATTAGCACAATCGGGATGTCTAATGGACATGTACTACACTTTTTTATGTTCTTAATTTTTGCCTCCACATCCGAGGGCGAAATAATGGGAAAATTGAGAGAGCACAAATCATAAGGAGTGTCAAAAGAAAGGGAAGGGAGGTTCTGAACTATGGAAGAAAGAAACCTGTCAGTTCACTGTCTGTAACTGAAGGGTCTTCTTGGAAATGGAAATCTATATTATTATGTGTTTTCCCGCAAATTTTCTTTATTCTATTATACCATTGTTTTGGCTTTGTAGAAAATAAATCCTGGACTTTGTATTTGTAATATGAAGAAGCAGATTTACGTATTTCTTTTTTTTATATGTTTACGCAGTGAGTTTGCTTCGGATGTTTATTCGCTCTTTAGTAGATTCAACTTAATTCTAATTAGTTTTTTCAATTGGCTAGTAAGGTATGGTTTGTCATTAGAACATGTTTTTATTTTTTTCACGGGAAGGAATTTATGTATTTTGTTTTAATCAGATTTTGGAATTCAGAGACTTTAAAATTAATGTCCTTAGAGAGCCAGCCAGTTTTCATTGGTAATCCAAGATCCAAATGTGTAAAGGCCATCATTGGAAATTGGGTGATAAGAGAACTCAGTAACAGAAAAAGTATGATTAAAGCTATTGAGAGGCTTCGTTTATAAACAAAAATGGTAATTTCCTCCTAATGGGGGCAAGGGGACAGGAGGGGCATAGAAAGCCTGCATATTGGTGCAAATCAAATCAAGGGTTGAATTTTCTTTTGTTGTTGGTATTTTTACTATTTGTTTTAAGTTTAGGGAACTACAAAGAGAATTTAACTTTAGATCATTAGCATCACCTACTAAGAAAATACCGGTGCTCGGGAATTTGCATAGGACAAAGTCGGCACTATTATGCAGTTATTGGTAGAATCGCTGTCTTTGTGCAGCGTTTTGATTTGGGGAATAATAGAAGCAGCAAAACACAGTCAAATTAAAGGGGTCTGGTAAAACTTTGGGTCTTACACTTACCCAAATGATTTCATCGTAATCTGAAACGTTGGGAGTATGAATTAATTTAGGAAAGAGATAATTATTTACAAATAATAGCATTCCACCTCCCTTTTTACCTAGGGGGTGATCATGAGGACGAAGTTTTATGAATTGGGAGTAGTTATTAATTTTCAATAAATCAGGGTTCTGTACTTGGACCTCAGTTACGGTAATTACGTCAGTTTTGTGTACTTGACAGAGGGCTTCTAGCTCGGTTCAATTTGTCAAAATTCAGGCTTTCGGCGTTCGTAACAAGCAACTTTGGAAAAGTAAAACGATTACTAAAGAGGGTAATTTTTTGTTTGTTAATTGTGGGAGGTAGTGGGGGGTGGGAGGAACGTGGATCTGGGAGAGGAGAGGCATCTTTTTCGGGATGAAGGCTGGGATTCGTTTGAGAAGCAGGAATAAAAGGCGTGGCCGGACCGGGCTTGAGAAAAAAGGAGGACAGTGGACAAATTATGGGGATATTAATAAGTAGGGATTTGGGGGCACATAAGTTAGAACTAAAACACTGTAATACACTAGAGTCACGTAATTCGATGCTTCCATAACCCGAAGTACCTGGGAACGAATGGATGGAAGTAGGGTCTTCTTTGTTGTGGTAGAATACGGTGGGGGTCTTAAATTCCCCGGAATGAGCTGGTGCTGGTGCTTCAATGGACACTGGTGTGTTACTTGACAGGCTCGGTGACTCTCGTTTTTTGACATATTTTTCTTGGCCCTGTTGGAGGGGGGAGAATTTGTTTTCGTTGAGCTGAACTGCTTGCAGTATCTCACTGACCTTTGATGTAATGGTGGGAAGGTTTGATGTAAATCGTTTTTTTGACAGGTCCAAACTGATGAGAGAAGGAATTGGAGGGGGTGCTGACTGTGGATTTAAATTTTTTTTTGCACTATTTAAGGGCTTTTTAAATAATTTGTATCCATATTTCAAGTGGATTTGACTACATTCACCGAAGCAAAGCCCACTTCTAAAACTGTCACAAACCCTGAAATGCAAGAGTTTGGATCCAGGAACACTAAATTCATTCTTCAAATAATAATTCTTGCATAAATGAAGGTATTTACACGACTCTTCCTTCTTGCAAACCCCTCCGCAGGAATATTTGCATATACCTTTATTAGCATTACCTTGCTTACTGGATAGTTCGTCACTAGTATTGAACTCTCACCTGGTTTTACACGTATAATTAAGGTCAATTTTAGAATGAACTTGACATTTAACACTTGTGCCTGAGAGGGGATTAAAACCAAGACAGTTTAATCCTTTAAACACACAAACTTGTCTTTTTATCTTAGTTGAACCGGAAAGCACTGGATTCGTATCTATAATTTTGTCGTTGACCTTGTCTTCTGGTAAATTTTGATTTTTGATGATGTTATAAGGAGCCACATTAGCATCAATAAGTCAGTAGGGTGCCTCGTCTGGATTTGTCCCCTTTATGTTCCTTCCTGTGTTATTTGCCCACTTTACGCTCCCTGGCAGCTTTCCATGGCAGATTACCAGGCTAGTTATTTGGCAGTGTATAATGTGGTCAAACAGGTTTTATTCTGTTTTTGTTGTCAATTGCACAATGAATGTACGTCATGAGTTCACGTGTACATTCTTAAAAAAACTGGTATGATATAAAGTAGTCAAACATGTTTTGAGGGGCATGCACAAAATTATGTAACTCAACCGAACCGGTTTTTCGAGGTAACATCCGTTTTTTTTCGTCCTTGAAATATCGTATAAAATGGTCATGCATTAGAAATTAATTTTCATTATGTTTTAACATATCGATCATAGTACACTGGATTTTATTAACTCTGAAACATTGGATATTTCTATTTTCAATGTTAGTATAGTTTACTGAATTTATTTCCAGATAAATGGTATTTTACCAGTAAATTCAAATTTCAGGGGGACTTAGCTTCCCTCCCCTCCAACAATACAAAACCATAAAATATAATGAGTATATTCGATAGAAAACGCTAAGTATGCTTTTTTCTATTATGCAAAACAAAAACCCCCTCCCCCATTGTTTTTTTAGGAGCATAATTCTGTACTTTTACATATCTCGTTCAAAATGTGGCTTTTCCCAATTGTGTGTGTGTTTAGGATATTCCGTCTTTTTCCGATGTTGTTAGCGAGAGTGACAATTTCCAAAAACAACCTTTTATATGTTCATTATCTAGAATTATTATTATTACCACATGCCAGAGCATAGTGTCAAATAATTTCCTTGAGAAAATAGATTCTTGTTGTGGTCAATTAGGCGAGAATGAAGCCTTTGAAATGTGATATGTGAGTGATGTTTGAACATTGTCATCAATTTAAAATAGGGTCTAGCGTTACCGTACACTAAACTCGGAATTGACTTTATAAGGCAAATTATTTTATGGCAAGATGTTTTTTGAAATCTCCCATCCCCCCCAAACTCAAAATTTTCCAAAATTTTACTTTAGAACCCTTTTT
>JAQQPU010003868.1:0-17429 GCA_029168905.1 Artemia sp. Kazakhstan ARC1039 | reverse complement strand
TGGCCAAGTCCTAGATTGGTTTAAGTCTTACCTGGAAAATCGTCGAATTTACACAGGAAATGACCATACAAATGATGTCGTAGTTAATTGCGGGGTGCCACAGGGCTCTAAATTGGGACCGGTATTGTTTCTTGTTCACGTAAATGATCTTCAGCAAGTACTGACACCTGCAAGTCGTAGCCCTTATTGCTGCAAACTATGTCACCCACAAACGACGCCGTGGTCTATAGTAGAAGCCGAGGACGAACTAACGGCATTTGCGGATGATTCACTTATGGCAAGCTCAGAATGGAACATCAAGTCTCTCAAAACGAAGCTACAAGACATTCTTGAAGAAACGTACCTCTGGATGGACGCAAATCGTCTAGTCATCAACATTGACAAATCGAGTGTTTTATTTTTTTCACGTATAGATTCACCGGCTCCTGATGTGATTGGTATTGAAACCTCTCGTGGACTTATCAAGAGACCAGAAAAAGGACACGTTTATTACCTAGGGGCTTTAATCGACGAAAACCTCTCGTTCAGACACCACATAGCAAGTGTCGAGACGAAGCTTTCAAGGAACCTTGGAATCTTGAGAAAACTCAGTCACCATTTCCCTAAAAAAATACTGATCCTGATTTACAATGCAGTTATCAAGCCTCACATTCAATATTGTTCTACGGTTTGGCAATCTAATTTCAAGACACATTTACAGAGACTAAACTCAGTTCACAATAAAGCACTTCAAATTTTAGGCCCAGCACCGAACAGACTATCAATGGCATCACTTTACAGACTATCTTGTACCGTTTTTTGTTTTAAATATTTTTCAGGAACACTCCCATCACCATTTAGAGGCTTATTCACACTAGCATCACAAATCCATAGTTTAAATACACGATCTTCATCAGACATTTACATACCCCTGACACCGACAGCTAGGTCGGAATTTTCTCCTAGAATTGCGTGTGCTAGAGAGTGGAAAGCACTTCCGCAAGAGCTGAGGTCATATAGGTCTCTCGGCTCCTTTAAAAAGAATGTGAAAAAATAGCTAAAAGATTAAATATTTTTTTACTAGATTTATTTTATTATTATTATGTTTATAATTTTTCGATATTATTATTAATTATCATATTTTAGTTTGATACTTCAAGGGGTGTGAGCGGAGGAGAAGTTGTGTTAAATTTATTGTTATTTGATGGCGGTTCGGGGTGGAAATTGAAGAGGACAGGAGGCCACGCTGTATTTAGAGTGTGCAATTATTACGGGCCCAAACGTGCATCAATGCACAAGGAACTAAGTTAAGTGTATTTTTATATATATTTTTTTGAATTAAAACCCATATTGAACTGAGCTGAACTGAACTAATAACCCTCAACAAACAAATCTATCCAGGCGCCCCTAAATTTCTGCTCTCAGCATACAATCAGGCAACTAATAAATCCCACGGCTATATCCTATTGGATCTTAATCAAAATACACCCGAGGATCTGCGTGTAATCACAGATATTTTCGACAATGAAATTACAGTATATCTCCCCGTGAACACTAAAAAGACCTATTAGTCGTTATCATGACACTGACGAAACTACATGAAAATAGACATCTGTTTTCAGTTCTAAGCACTTCAAAACCCTCGCTTAGGAAAGCCATACTCGAACATGGTATTGACAATGATTTCATTAATCTAATATCTGAACTTTGTTTAAATTTGTCCGAGCGTAATGTTCAACTGCCAGAAGTAGTTAAGCAACAGGCAAAGCAACATCATTTCATTGTACGTACATTGGCCTCTAAAAACAAAGGAAAGAATTTTAAAAAGAAACGACTTCTTCAGGCGGGCGGTAGCTTTTTCACACTTTCACTGCCGATAATTGCAGGCCTTGTAAACAGTTTTCTCTAGATGGCAAAACCCTATAAATTGACTCCAATAGAACTCGCTCTCTCACCCGTGGAACACTTTGAGAACAATCTGAGTAAATTCCTTGACAACGAGAATATTGAGGATGATAAAAAACTGCTTTTACTTCAAGATGCACTTCGCCGAGTGGACAAACATAAGTCCTATCGTGTGAAGGCCACTGCTGCTATTGATCACAAAAAAAGAATCATCTCCTCAAGAGTCTGCTGCTGCTGCTGGAACACAATTAAAGAAGAAGGAATTGGATTCATTTGTATTGAAAATTGGAAATCTAATGCCCCACTCATATCGTGAACAAAGTAAACGACTCCTAGCCTATCTCATAGAAAGTGGTCAAGATCATATTCAAGTTGAGAGCAATGGGAAGGGGATTATAATTCAGGGCAAGAGCTATAATCTACTTGATTTAATCTATGATATGGTTACAAATCGTAAAGGACTATTATCATTTGACGCTCATCTATACAACTTTCTAAATACATTAAAATTACCCAAAAGTCTTATTAGCAATAGACAAATTCTAAAAAAATTAAATGAACATGCATCATTGTCAACACCACCATTAAAATATGAAGAAGAAGAAGAAGGAGATTTTAAATCAATTTTGGAAAATACTAGCACACCACTGATAGCTAGACAAAAGCGAAGACGTATCAAGTCAACGTCACCACCACCACCACCACCAACCGCCAGTATACAAAAGGGTAGTGGACGTTACACAACGTGTTTACGTTCAAAATGGTTGAAGTTCTGAAAGGTGTTTATGAAAATATTGGTGAAGTGGGGAGTTTAAGTTCACCCACCACTCTTTTCAAGGTCACTGGTGTTCACACTAAAAGTGTACAAGACTATCTACAAAATGAATCAAGTTACACTCTGCATACAAATCATAGACTTCGTGCTAATCAATATCAAAAAACTAAAGTCTTTTTCCCACTGCATATAATGCAAGCAGATCTCCTGACTCTAGATGAGGTTCAACGACGTCACAATACACCGTACAAGTACATTCTACATGCAATCAGTGTTTTTAGTCGCTATGCATATGCAATTCCATTGCGATCAAAGAGAGGCGTTGAAGTTGCTCAGGCCATTGAAAGTATTCTCGAACAGGATTCATATAAAAAAATTCAAACGGATCGTGGTAGTGAATTTGTTAATCCCCATGTTGCAAAAGTACTAGTGAAATATAGTACACTGCTCTATCATAGTCATAGTCCTATAAAGGTTGCATTGGCCGAACGATTGATAAGAACTATTCGACTTTTAATTTCAAGATATTGCACATTGAAAAATACACCGGCTTTTATTCATGATTTAGATAAAATCATGTTGATTTATAATCGACGACCTCATCGATCATTGTTCAACTCAACCCCAACGGAAGTTCGTCATTCTGATCATGATACAATTGACACCTTTCTTAAACAATATTCCAATGAAACGATTGTCAAGAAAAAAAATAAATTCAATGTTGGTGATACTGTTCAAATTAATAGGACAACTAATGTTTTTGAAAAGGGGAATTACTTGTGGCCCACCGAACTTTTTAAAGTGGCACGCGGATTTTGATTCTTGGATCGGTGTTGAAGATATTGACAATGCCCAATGATTTCTATGTAACTTTTATGTCCAATGTTTCTGATCCTCTCTACAACGACTTGAATAGAACAAGTGATCTTTGGACGAAACTCTCCCCCGCCATCAAATTTGACGGTGCGTATGAAGTGGCTCTTGTCGACTGTATTCTCAAAAATACCTACGACATCCTGAGAAAGGATCGTGAATATGAAATAAAAATTAGACCCCATGATTGGCCACTCATTAGCGATCAACATGATGATTGGCCACTCGTTAGCGATCGAGAAAAAATTGAAAAGATCAATTCATTTCAATATCCATATGTTGTATTACCCTACGAGGAGCTCACCTGTATGAATGATTTATGTCGTATTATCAATAAAAGAATTTCCGCTCGTAAAAAAGGAGCTTTTCACTTCAACTATTCAAAGGAGGAGGGCAAGATCTACATTAGTTCACCTATTGCCAATGAAAAGGTTATTCTCAATGATAACCTAAAGGATGTTCTTGGCTTTAAGCTCAATATAATCAACGGTAAAAGTGCCGGAAACACTAATTTCATTTTTCCTGACTACCCACCTGCCTTCTCCACGGACACTTGTATATTTCTCTACGCTTCATTTGTGGAAACATCGAGAGTCGGTAATTCAAATGTTCCCCTCCTACAAGTTCTTGAACGAAAAACCAATCAAGAACATATTCACCACTACAATATAAAGCATCTTCAGTATGTTCCCGTAAACACTTCCTATTTGGAACTCTGTCAGTTAACACTAAGAACTGAATTAGGTGAACCTCTAGCAATAACAAAAGGCTTAGCAGTGATTACATATCATTTTCGACCCATTGTCGGCGACAGCATAATCACCTAAAATGAACAATAGAAGAATTCCATTTGTCTGCCCCGATATCAATTGCTATGTTGGTGCTTTGAGTCCACATCAAATAGGCAATGGATTGGACTACTACAAGGGTCGTACTACAATGTCTGGCTATTGTCTTAGTAGCTGGTTTGCTAGGCTATTTCGTTCTGCACTACCCCTTGCCAGAAAATATCTTTTACCTGCTGCATCAAATTTTGCTGCCTCCACACTACAGGACTGGGGGTCGGGCAAGAATTTCCAGGAGAGTGTTAAGGAAAATATTAGATCTTCAGCAAGAGCCGTTGGTGAGCAATTAAAATCTCGACAAAATGGGGAGGGATTGAAAAGGATTCGTGCGCGTCATTCACTCATCAGTCTCCACCCAGGCAGGAAGCGAAGGACATCAACAAGGACTTTGAGGAATAAAACAAGGAAGACCAATAAGCAGAAGAAGAAAAAGAAAAAGATTGTTGGATCAAAGAAGTATTTCTTCTCTTAAGATGACTTATCTCCCCCACAAAGAATCATATCCATCAATTAGTTCCTCATTGAATCTATTCAATGCTGAAAATGTTGTCAGTGTCAGTGTCAAGTATGGCTACTATGAACAATTTCACCCCCAACAAACCCTCTCGGAAAATATACACTTTCAAATATTTTCCAATGAAGACTATTTCATTGATTTGTCATCAACATTTATTTATTTAAATGTTGCGGTGAAGAAAAAGTCAGATAATGCAACTCCAACTGCTGCCAATAGTCTCTCCTACGAGAACTGTATTCTACACAACCTATTCAAACAAATTAATGTATTTATTAATGGAACATTGGTGTGCACCAGAAATAATTTATCAAACTATGCAAGCTACATACAATTTATGATGATGACACCAAAGGCATACAAGGAGTTGAGAGGACAATCATTGGGCTATGAATATCGATCAGGTGTTGATACTGACGGTGAGTTGACTACTGCAGTGACCCAAGAGTATCATCTGGTTGGAAAATTAAATCATGAGATATTCAATATATCCCAATGGCTACCCCCCAATGTCAAGATTGACATAAAGTTACAGCTGGCCCCATAAAATTTCATTTTGAGAAAAACACTTCCTGCAGCACCCGATGCAAATGTCATTATCACATCGGCAATTCTCCACGTCCGAAAACAACAAGTTATGAGCTCTGTTGCATTGGCAGTGAAAAAGCAAAGAGCCAATGGCAACAACATTAAACTTCTTGTCCCCCATACAATCACCAATCAACGTCACATTGCCACCGCCTCTCGTAGCTATAGCGATTCATCATTTATCAATGGAGAAATCCCATCAAAATTGGCTTTGGCTTTTGTGAAGAGTGGCAGTGCTGTTGGATCCTGGACTGAATCCCCATGATTTTAATTTTTTCGGTCTATCTAGCCTTGTGTGCAAAGTGAATGGTATTCCACTGTACACTGTATCATTTGACAAAAAATCCTATAGAACTCTGTACGAGTTGACCATGCAATCCCTAGATCATGACTCTCAACTATTTGAAAATGGAATAACCGATTCAATGTTTTCAAAAAATCATGGGGTAATTGTTTTGGACTTGTCGGGGACTCAGGATATGAGCATAGTACGAACAGGGAATGTACGTTTAGAGTGTACATTTTCTGATGCTTTGACTGAGAGTATCACGCTAATATCACTGAGTCAATTTGAAACCTATTGGGAAATCACACCTGACGGCAGTGTTCTACTAGACTTAGCACCATGAACACAAACCAAATAATCAACGTATTTAGTATGGATCCATGCATGTCCCAGTACAAGTCCTATTGCATATCTTCGGACTTCATTGAAAAAATTCCAAGTGTTAACAATACCCTAATCATTGTTAATAGTAGTCCATCGACTTTGAAGACCGGCCATTGGCTATGCATCTTTCAAACAGCGAAGAATATTGAATTTTTTGATCCTCTTGGCCTAACGTATAAATTCTACACTCCATACACCAGCAGCTTTATTGAAAGCAGTGGGAAAACCATTATTCAAAATCAACGAAGAGTACAGGATTTAACGACTCAGACATGTGGTTTTCATGCACTTTTTGTTTTCATGTTCAGATGTCGTGGCTACACCTACAAGCAGTTTCTCGACATCTACGTTGACTTACCTCGATTGAACGACTTTCTAGTGGAAAATATACTTACAAGCGTATTTAATATTGATTTTAGTGCCCTACGAATAAAATGTTCTAAAAATGTATGTGAAATTGTTTATTAATAAAAATTGAAGAAAATGAATTGATAAAAATAATGAAAATGATAAAACGACTTTTCTACTCTTTAGATTTCATCTTCTACTAGGTATAGGTATTTGTCGACAACAACTAGTGCAGGTAGATTATCTCAATTCACAGTGTACTGATCCTGATGTACTGCAATGTCAGGGTCACATTTTCTACAGTAGAGTGTAACTTCACTCTTGTCATATCTCTTTGTATAGTCAATGATACTATTCTCATTCATTTTATAGAATTCACATGTTTCAATTTGCTTATTTGAAGCAATTTCACAAACAGTGTCCTCAAGTGTCGAATCACATTCCGTCACAGCCAAATAAAAATCAGTGGGCTTATAATCATAACACACATTGTCTTCACAACGATGACGTAGAAACCATATCCTATTGTTGTTCCAGCAGTTGAATCGTTGACCCGGCTCTTCCTCCTCCCAGAACAATCTAAAACCACGACGATACCAATCTCGTAGCAATAAACTAAAATCAGGATTAGGATTTTTCCAATCATACCGGGATATGTATTCTCCCACTGATTACATTTATCATAATGGCAATTGGAGCATAGGTGCCCTCTAGGATGAGAGTCACACACCTCTTCAAGACAGGAATTACAACCTTTAATTTGTACAGCATATCCTCTATGCAATTTACATGGGTTGGATAATTTACACTTTTCATCATACTCGTCAATCATTGTGCAATTCTCACATGATGACCAGCTGCCCAGTGTGTACATATATAGGGGGCCTGTATGGAACATTTTTTCATGTGTTGACACTCTCACTGCCACAATGAAACTGAGCTAGCAACAACAAAAATTGCCTGAGATAGAGAGAGAGAGAGGAGTAAATCATCCTTGAGCACCATCTTTCTAATGAAAAAGAGTCCTAAATTTCTAAACTAGTGTTTAAAAGCATATCCACAATATCATTTTGCCGTGTCGTGATCAATATATCAATAAATTGTGTAAATGCATTTGGACCACGACGTAGAAGCTTCATACAATAGTCTAATAATGGAGAATCACTTTTCATTATATCGACAAGCATTCCCCGAGAAAATATCTTCCTTTGAATAGACGACTCTAGAAAATCGTCATCTAGAATCAAATGTTTTTCCATAAGCACTAGATTCCCCATGCTTCGCTCTTTCTCAAATCTATCCATTTTTTTTAGAGTCCTAACTCTCTCACAACCTACTACAGACTAACCAGAATTTCTTTTTGTACTCTGAAAATATACGCTAGTCTACTATAGAAAGAAAAATACCTTTGATTTAGAAACAATTTTATTGAACATAATTACAATAATAGTATTCACTGATGCATATTGTTCTCATCAATATATTTCGATAGGACATCTAATGCTGACCGAAGTTTATTTATATGGAGAATATTCATTTTTCCAGCAAAACATAGTTGCTCCTCCTGCTTAAACTTGCTTAATGATACCACGTATCTAGCATACATAGTGTCCCATTCAAGGCATAGTCTACAGCCAGCGGTTATTTCCACAGCCACATTGGGTACTCGTATACCGTTGCTGCTGCTGTCGGCTCCATCATTAATCTCCAATAATGTAAATGCACCACTCATTTTTTCTCCACTAATATCCTCTCAAATAAACTATTCACTTTGAATTCAATTCTCTTACTAATATGAATTGTAATGAAAATCAGTCCTTTTATTCCAATCCCAACCACAAATCAAGTTATCGTATATGGAGTAACATCCGCTCTCTGATTGGCTCATAAAAAAACGGATGTTGCCTCAAAAACCGGTTCGGTTGAGTTACATAATTTTGTGCATGCCCTTAAAACATGTTTGACTACTTTATATCATACCAGTTTTTTTTTAAGAATGTACACGTGAACTCATGACGTACATTCATTGTGCAATTGACAAAAAAAAACAGAAAAAAACCTGTTTGACCACATTCAACACTGCCAAATAACTAGTCTGGTAATCTGCCTTGGAAAGCTGTCAGGGAACGTAAAGTGGGCAAATAACACAGGAAGGAACATAAAGGGGGCAAATCCAGACGGGGCACCCTACTTAAGTATTGTTTTAATATTGATTTTAACGGATATTGGGGATTTCCCCTTTTCCTGGATCGGAAAAGACTGAGGGTTACCAACTGTAACACTTTTTGAAGTGGTTAGGGTGGACATTTCTATAATAACATTTTTAAGTTCGCTCATCAATGATAATAACCGCTGCATTGGAGGGAGGAGGTTTCTTGTTTTAGGTGCAGTAAGACGTTGTTTAACAAGTTGGACTGGCAGGAAGCAGAGGTCTTGGATACTGTAGCTTTGTCAGGGGTTTGGCAACTGAAATTAGTTGTTTTTGAAACGAAATTGTTTTGGCAGGACACATCAGACGTGGTTGAGGGGGGACTGTCCTGGGACATGAAACTGGTTTGGCAAGGAATTGATTTGAAAGACGAAAATGGTGATGACCTCACTTCCTTCAAAATGTTGACTAGGTCACTTCTCGATGGGTAACGTGGAGGTGTCTTAAGGGTAGACGGGAAATTGGGTGGAACAACGCAAAGAGTCATCAAAAGGTACTACCTTGTCATTAGTATCTTCTTTTGTAGTACAATCTATTGAAAGCCAAGGTTTTGACCACTTAGAACTTTCTATACCGGAGCAATGTTCATGGAAGTAAAACTCACAGCTACTGCATCGAATAGAGTTAATAGCAACTCTTAATCTGCATTCCTGGCATACTCTATTTGCCATTTTTTGAACCGGAATGGGTTTTGATATATTATCAAAGATTATCACTGATTAAAGATGAGTTAGCTAGGGTCACTGAATTAATTCATGTTCAAAGCTCTTAATTAATTCAAGTCCAAACTGAGTGAATCCGAAAAGGTGTTTCCACTCTAAAGACTAAATGAAGACTGAAAGACTCGTCTCTCTGTCTGTGTCGTCTCTCTGTGTATTTTATCTCTCTGTGTGTGTAGTCTCTGTGTTTGTGTCGTCTCTGTTTGTGTGTCGTAGCTGTGTCAGTGTATGTGTGTCGTCTCTGTGTGTCTGTCGTCTCTGTGTGAGTGTCGTCTCTGTGTGTGTGTCGTCTCTGTGGGTGTGTCGTCTCTGTACGTGTATCGTCTCTATGTGTGTGTCGTCTCTTTGTGTTTGTCATCTCTGTGTTTGCGTCGTCTCTGTGTGTGTGTCGTCTCTGTGTGTGTTTCGTCTCTATGTGCGTGTCGTCTCTGTTTGGTGCCGTCAATGTGTCTGTGTCACCTCTGTGTGTGTGTTGTATCTGTGTTTGTATCGTCTCTGTGTGTGTGTCTTCTCTCTGTGTGTGTCGTCTCTGTGTGTGTGTCGTTTCTGTGTGTGTATCGTCTCTGTATGTGCGTCGTCTCTGTGTGTGTCGTCTCCTTGTGTGTGTCGTGTCTGTGTGTGTGTCGTCAATGTGTCTGTGTCGCCTCTGTGTGTGTCGTCTCTGTGTGTGTGTCGTCTCTATGTGTGTTGTCTGTGTGTGTCTCGTCTTTGTGTGTGTGTCGTATCTATGTGTGTGTGTTGTCTCTGTGTGTGTGTCGTCAATGTGTCTGTGTCACCTCCGTGTGTGTGTCGTCTCTGTGTTTGTATCATTTCTGTGTGTGTGTCGTCTCTGGACGTGTGTCTTTTCTCTGTGTTTGTCGTCTCTGTGTGTGTCGTTTCTGTGTGTGTGTTGTCTCTGTTTGTGTGTCGTCTTTGTGTGTGTGTCATCTCTTTGTGTGTGTTCTCTGTGTGTGTCTCGTCTCTGTTTGTGTGTCGTCTCTGTGTGTGTTGCGTCTCTTTGTGTATGTCGTCTTTGCTTATTGTGGTCTCTGTGTGTTTGTCGTCTCAGTGTGTGTGTGTCGTCCTCTCTGTGTGTTTTGTTTCTTTGTGTCTGTGGTCTTTGTGTGTGTGTGTCGTCTCTTTGTGTTTGTCGTCTCTGTATGTTAGTCGTCTCTGTCTTTGTGTCTTCTCTGTGTATGTGTTTTCTCTGTTTCTGTCTTGTCTCTGTGTTTGTGTCGTCTCTGTGCGTGAATCGACTCTATGTTTGTGTCGTGTCTGTGTGTGTGTTGTCTCTGTGTGTGTGTCGTTTCTGTGTATGTGTCGTCTTTGTGTGTGTCGTCTCTATGTTTATGTCGTCTCTGTGTGTGTGTCGTCTCTGTGTGGGTAGTCTCTGTGTCTGTCTCGTCTCTTTGCGTTTGTCGTCTCTGTGTGTGTCATCTCTGTGTTTGTGTCGTCTCTGTGTGTGTGTCGTCTCTGTGTGTGTGTCGTCTGTGTGTGTATATTGTTTCTGTGTGTGTGTCGTTTCTGTGTGTATTTCGTCTCTGTGTGTGTTTAGAGTCTGTATTTGTGTCGTCTCTGTGTGTGTTTCGTCTGTGTGTGTGTTGTCTCTCTGTGTGGATCGTCTCTGTGTGTGTTGTCTGTGTGTTTGTCGTCTTTGTGGGTGTGTTGTCTCTGTATGTGTGTCGTCTCTGTGTGTGTTTCGTCTCTGTTTGTGTTGTCTCTGTTTCTGAGCCATCTCTTTGTGTGTGTCGTCTCTGTTTGTCTGTCGTCTCTGTGTGTGTGTCCTCTCTGACCGTGTGTCTTCTCTATGTGTGTGTCGTCTCTGTGTGTGTGTCGCCTCTGTGTTTCTGTCGTCCCTGGGTGTGTGTCATCTCTGTGTGTTTTTCGTCTGTGTGTTTGTGTCGTCTCTGCGTGTTTCGTCTCTCTGTGTGTGTGTCGTCTCTATGTTTGTTTCGTCTCTGTGTGTGTCGTCTCTGTGTGAGTGTCGTCTCTGTGTGTGTGTCGTTTCTATGTGTGTGTCGTCTTTGTGTGTGACAAACTTATACTTATACAAAAAATACAAAATTCCACATTTTTGTAGATAGGAGGTTGAAACATCAACAGTAGGGTTTTCTGTTATGCTGAATCTGATCATTTGATTTTCATTAAGATTTTATCACTTTTAGGGGGTTTTCCCCCTTTTATGGAAAATAAAGCAAATTTTTTCAGACTCGTAATTTTTGATGACTTTTGATGAGACTTGTATATTTGAAATCAGAATGAAAATTTGATTCTTTTGATGTATCTATTGGTATCAAAATTCCATTTTTTGAATTTTGTTTACTATTGAGCCGGGTCAGTCCTTACTTACAGTTCTACCACGAACTATTTGATAATTTCTGTTCATTTGAGGTTTGACTTGAATATTCACGTTTTATCTATAGCTTTTGGCTTCATTTATTAATTCATAACAATCTTTGTTCGTTTAATGCTTGAATTATTACATTACTTTATCTTGCGCTCAACTTAGGATTTAAATTCCTTTCTTTACCTTTCTTAAACGAATGTTTTAGGTCAATATTTGTTTATAGTACTCTAAATAAAAGCCCAATATAGTAAATAAAATATTTGAGTTCACTCACCTAAACACTGAATAAGTTTACAATGATTAATACTATGTAATGTTTTATTCAAATTAAAGATATAGCAAGGGGAGGGTGGTTTTGAGAGGGTAACACTCTCCCTCCCTCGTTAGTTTTCGCAAGTCTCACCATTTAAGTTTAACATTCCACATGACATTTTTCCTAAAAAATGTCTTATTTGTTTTATAAATGTTAACCGACCTTCACTTTACAAAATGGTCTTCAGCATCATGATATTTTATACCAAGCTGATTTCCTTTCATTCTAATCGATTTGTCCCTTTAATTGGATTTTTTTTTATCATTTTGTTTTCATTCCCCGAGAGAGGATAGCAAAAGGGAGAGACGTTTAGTCTTTTATGATAGGCATTCTGCAACCACTTAACTCGATGAAGTGACAATCTTATAAATAATGCCAGATAGAGAGAAACGTGCAATTTAAGTATGGCAAAGTTTTAATGATGACTTCTAAAGTGATGAGCACTTGGAAAAGATGTGCTTGAAAAAATGACTGAAGACAAATTCCCCAGGAAAAGTTTTTGATATCTTTTGGAGAAGATCGTTTGTAAATCAGATGTAATGACAAATAGTTTCTTTACCAGGTTAGTCTACGGCTCCTTTAAGCACTGCGTTCACCATGGCGTTCTGATCAAGTCATCAGTCTTTCTTATGAAAACAAAATCATTCTAAAGAAAACAACTTTTCTTTCACCGGATTTTTCTTTTCCAGAAAAAAAAACTCTACTTGAGCCAGAAAAGAACCGATGGAGATGTAGGCTACCGGAAAAAAGTAAAAAACATGGGCCGTTTCGTGTGAGATTAAAGAAACAGTAATTGTTTTTTTTAACTGAAAGTAAAGAGTAAAATTTAAAATTGAAATGGACAGAAATTATTCCGTACGTGAGGGGTGCTGCCTTCTCCTCAACCACTGTCTTGTTACGCTAAAGTCTTTTAGGGTTTTAATAAGGCTTCTCGTTCCAATTCAAAGGCCCTTGTGTTTCAGCAGCAGTTCTTAAGGAATTGGGACAAAAAAAACTTTAGTGTAAAGAGCGAGGGCATGAAGATGGGAAATCTTCCCTCCTATACGGAATAGTTTCTATGCGTCTTAAGGTTTGTGTTGATCCTTATTTTCAGTTAAAAAAAACTTCTTTTTTTATTTATTTTCTAATCTTTTTTCTCATCATACTGAAGCCATATGATTTGTTCGACGGGCCAAATAAGCCGATTATTTCTTGCTGATAGATTTTAAATATCGGCTATTGTAAATGAATTGGTAGCATCTGACTACCATTCAATGTTTTTAAGTTTTTAAGCTTTCAGATTAAAATCTTTGGATTGCAATAATAACTTTAGATATAATTTGGATGCTTCATCAAATTTTCGACGAACTTTAGTTCTTCGAGTAGGTCCTTAATAATATTTTTACTGCAGAATTTCAGGCGGGTGGAAAGAAGCATTATTGTTTATATAAATTGAAACTCTACCTACCTATTGATGCTACGTGGCTGATACATTTGCGACCTTTACAATTGCGTTCTCTGATGTTAAAATACATTGTATACAAATGTTTAAATGTATTGAAACATTGTACATATATAGGAATAAGAAATAATATTATTTGAAATCACTGAAAGCAGTAGGAAGGACCTAATGACTACGAACAGGACATAATTTATTCTTGGATTATTGATCCACGAAGGTGAAAGATTTCTGAGAACTTGATTTACATAAATAAAGGGAAGAGGATTTCTGAGAAATTGATTACATAATCGACGGGGAATTATTGATCAACGAAGGGGAATTAAGAAACAATATGGCTTCTCTGATCTTTAGGTCTTAGAGATAAATTAATATTCTATTTTTAAATATGGTTTCTCAGGTCTTTAGGTCTGAGAGATAAATATTAATATTCTATAGAAGCCATAAGAGTGTAACTAGGAACACCTAAGATATATTTTCAGAAATTCATACGAGATCAAGACAGATTGAATATATTTTACGCGGGAAATGGTTTCCTGGGAATTTCAAATGTAACAGCACAGGGATACCGAAACAAAGGAACACGCAGAAATTACTTCTAGGGGATTATTTGGGCGAAACAGTTTGAGACATTTTAGGGATTTTTGGGTGAAACAGTTTGAGACATTTTAGAAGATGATTTGGGGTAAAACTCTGTAGTCGTTATAATGCACAAGTTCGATTTGAACAGCATTGTAAGGTCCCCTACCCCAACCCCAAAGGGTCCTCCTACCCCCTGGCCCCCAAAGGCCCCCTCACCCTGGGCCCCCGAAGTGCCCCTTCCCCCGAGCTCCCTGCAACAGGCCTCCAAAAAGTCCCCCTGTCTAATTTAGAGTTTTAGTTTGATATTAGCTTACACTTTTAGTTAGAGTTATAGTTTAGTTTAGGTGTAGTTGTGTTTTTGGACTTGTAGTTTAGTTTTAGCTAAACGTTTTAGTTTAGAATTTTAGCCTAGAGTCTTATCTCAGAGTTTGTCGTTGCAATTCTAGTTTAGTTTAGTAGTAGTTAAGAGTTTTAGTTTAGAGTTGTAGTTTAGTTTTATTAAAGAGTTTTAGTTTAGAGTTGTAGTTTAGGTTTAGTTAAGAGTTTTAGTTTAGAGTTTAGAGTTTTAGCTTAGAGTTTTAGTTTGAGTTATAGTTTAGTTTAATTTTAGTTAAGAATTTTAGTTTAGACTTTAGAGTTTTAGTTTAGAGTTTAGAGTTTTAGTTAGAGTTATAGTTTAGTTTAATTTTTATTAAGATTTTTAGTTTAGAGTTATAGTTTAGTTTTAGTTAAGAATTTTAGTTTAGAGTTTCAGTTTGGTATTAGCTTACAGTTTTAGCTAGAGTTATAGTAGTTAAGGGTTTTAGTTTAGAAATTAGAGCATTAGTTTAGAGTCTCAGCTTAGAGTTTTAGTTAGAGTAATAGTTTAGTTTAGTTTTAGTTAATTTTTTTTCGAGTTTAGAGTCTTAGCTTAGAGTTTTAGTTAGAGTCTAGAGTTTTAGTTTTGAGTCTTAGCTTAGAGTTTTAGTTCTATTTATAGTTTAGTTTAGTTTTAGTTGAGAATTTAGAGTTTTAGTTTAGATTCTTAGCTTAAAGTTTTTGTTAGAGTTATAGTTTAGTTTTAGTTCGGAGCTTTAGTTTAGATCTCTAGTTTAGTTTTACTTAAGAGTCTTAGTTTAGAGTTTATAGTTTTAGTTTACAGTTTTACTTTAGAGTTTTAGTTAGAGTTATAGTTTTAATTTAGTTTTAGTTAAGAGTTTTAGTTTATAAATTTAGTTTTGAGTCTTAGCTAGTTTAGTTTATAGTTTGGTTTGGAGTTATAGTTTAGTTTAGTTTTAATTCAGAGTTTTAGTTTAGAGTCTTAGCTTAGAGTTTTAGTTAGAGTTATAGTTTAGTTTAGTTTTAGTCAAGAATTTTAGTTTAGCGGTGTTGTTTAGTTTTAGATAAGAGTTTTAGTTTAGAGTTTAGAGTTTTCGTTGCGTTTTAGTTTAGTTTAGTATTAGTTAAGAGTTTTAGTTTAGAGTTGTAGTTTAGTTTTAGTAAAGAGTTTTAGTTTAGAGTTGTAGTTTAGTTTTAGTTAGGAGTTTTAGTTTAGAGTTTAGAGTTTTAGCTTAGAGTCTTAGCTTAGAGTTTTAGTTAGAGTTATAATTTAGTTTAATTTTAGTTTAGAGTTTTAGTTAGAGTTATAGTTTAGTTTAACTTTTATTAAGAGTTTTAGTTTAGTTTTAGTTATGAGTTTTAGTTTTGAGTTGTAGTTTAGTTTAGTTTTAGTTAAGAGTTTTAGTTTAGAGTTGTTATTTAGTTTTAGATATGAGTTTTAGTTTAGAGTTTTAATTTGATATTAGCTTACAGTTTTAGTTAGATTTATAGTTTAGTTTAGTTTTAGTTCAGAGTCTAGAGTTTCAAGTTAGACTCTCACCACTTAGAGTTTTAGTTAGAGTTATATTTTATTTTAGTTTTAGTTAAGTGTTTTTGGACTTGCAGTTTAGTTTTAGCTAAACGTTTTACTTTAGAGTTTTAGCCTAGAGAATTTGTTTAGAGTTTAGAGTCTTAGGTTAGAGTTTTACATAGAGTTATAGTTTAGTTTAGTTTTAGTTAGGAGTTTTAGTTTAGAGTCTTAGCTTAAAGTTTTTGTTAGAGTTATAGTTTAGTATAGTTGTAGTTAGGAGCTTTAGTTTAGACCTCTAGTTTAGTTCTACTTGAGAGTTTTAGTTTAGAGATTATAGTTTTAGTTTTCAGTTTTACTTTAGAGTTTTAGTTAGAGTCATAGTTTTAGTTTAGTTTTAGTTAAGAGTTTTAGTTTAGATATTGGACTTTTAGTCTTGATCCTTAGCTTAGAGTTTTAGTTAGAGTTATAGTTTAGTTTAGTTTTGATTCAAAGTTTTAGTTCAGAGTCTTAGCTTAGAGTTTTAGTTAGAGTTATAGTTTAGCTTAGTTTTAGTTAAGAATTTTGGTTTAGAGGTGTTGTTTAGTTTTAGATAAGAATTTTAGTTTAGAGTTTAGAGTTTTAGTTAGAGTTATAGTTTAATTTAGTTTTAGTTTACAGCATTAGCCTAGAGTTTTAGTTTGAGTTATAGTATACTTTAGTTTTAGTTAAGAGTTTTAGTTTAGACTTATGGTTTAGTTTTAGTTAAGAGTTTTAGTTTGAAATTGTAGTTTAGTTTTAGTTTTAGTTAAGAGTTTTAGTTTAGAGTTGTTGTTTAGTTTTAGTTAAGAATTTTAGTTTAGAGTTGTAGTTTAGTTTATTTTTAGTTAAGAGTTTTAGTTTAGAGTTGTTGTTTAGTTTTAGATATGAGTTTTAGTTTAGAATTTTAGTTTGATATTAGCTAACAGTTTGAGTTAGAGTTATAGTTTAGTTTAGTTGTAGTTCAGAGTCTAGAGTTTCAAGTAAGACTCTCAGCACTTAGAGTTTTAGTTAGATTTATATTTTATTTTAGTTTTGGTTAAGTGTTTTGGACTTGTAATTTAGTTTTAGATAAACGTTTTAGTTTAGAGTTTTAGCCTAGAGTCATAGCTTAGAGTTTTTCCTTGCACTTTTAATTTAGTTTAGCTTTAGATAAGAGTTTTAGTTTAGAATTTCAGTTTGGTATTAGCTCACAGTTTTAGTTAGAGTTTAGAGTTTTAGTTTTGAGTCTTAGCTTAGAGTTTTAGTTCTATTTATAGTTTAGTTTTAGTTGAGAATTTAGAGTTTTAGGTTAGAGTCTTAGCTTAGAGTTTTTGTTAGAGTTATAGTTTAGTTTAGTCTAGATATTGGAGTTTTAGTTTTCAGTCTTGGCTTAGAGTTTTAGTTAGAGTTATAGTTTAGTTTAGTCTTAGTTAAGAATTTTAGTTTAGAGGTGTTTATTAGTTATAGATAAGCGTTTTAGTTTAGACTTTAGAGTTTTAGTTAGAGTTATAGTTTAGTTT
>JAQQPU010003867.1:6057-37577 GCA_029168905.1 Artemia sp. Kazakhstan ARC1039 | reverse complement strand
CCGCAATAATAAAATATCAAATTCCATTTGATAGCACAAATAATAATTGGGCAGAAATTCAAAAAGGATTTAAGGGGGAGGTCCAAGCCCCCTGCAAGTCCAAGTACTTTCGATAGTAAGTCATGAGAGATACTGAATTTTTAAAAAGGAAACTGCTTTCATTATATCTACACACTCAAACTACTGCAGCTGACTAGGCTAATTTATGTTCCTAAATGGTAATATCAAAAGGAAAATTGAATCCTCAAAGTTCACTATTCCCTTTCAATTCAAACCAGCAAGAATTCTCTAAGGGGACAAACGGATTATTTAGACAACAAAAGTCGGAGTTATTTATATTGCCCCTTTTCAAGCCTTGAAACGAGACAACTCGGAACGAAAACTCGCTCATTTCCTGAATAACCAATAAGATCCATTATTGAAGAAAAGTTATAATAAGTTCTCATTTATGGGGAAAACGTATTTGAGGGAAAGACAAGACAGCATTAGAATATCGCCCGCATTGCATGTAAAAACAGTTTTGCATCTAAATAGAGTTTGACAAATGAAAATTTTATGACGCTAAATATAGTTCTTCTGATAAGAAAAATGACAGCGCTGCCAGCATTTTAACGGGTATAAAATTTCGTAACTGATTTTTTAAGGGGAGGGGGGGGGGTTGTTAAACTCAGTATGTAGGCCAGAATTTCTATGATTGCAAGACAATAGTTTAAACGGGGAATGATCCCCTTATCAAATCTCCCCTCTTCTTTAGAATAGTCTTTCATTTGATTAAATGGTTCGTCGAACAATCAGGTCAATTTCTGTCGACCTATTTTGTTTCTCAACTTTCTAAACTGAGCATAAATAAAAATAATAGCTTCCACCTTATATACTTTTAAAATTGAACTACCGGCATTTCTGTTTAGAAATATTTAAAGCCTTTTTTTAATATTAATTTGGAGAAAAAAAAAGAAAAAAATAATTTTAAGACTTAAATTGAGGGGGGGGGAGCTGCATTCAGAATTAACAGTAATCAATATGAATGAATTAATGAAGTTGAAAATGAACATAAACTATAATGAACAGACAGACTTGATATAGCAGATATTGCAATGGACGAATAATCGAAATTTCAGCAAACAGAAATTAAAATGTATGATCCATTCCAACTTAAAATAAATAACCACTGTCGGAAAATAAAACCGGCCTGCCACCCCCTTGAACCGTCTAACGGCACCTCTTTAAAGTGTCTAAAAATTTCAACTTTGAACCGAAGGAATCCCTTTCCGAGTTTCTATTACCACTCCTTTCATATTAAGTGGTACATAAAGAAATAAATAAATAATATATGGGAGATGCTTTACCCTTTACAAAATTAACCCTAGTGCATTGACTTTTTTAGCCGTTTTTTGAGCATTTTTGAGCCATCAGAAAACTTTGCTTAAAGATTGTTAATTGGCAATTTTGATTTCAGGCGCTTTTTGACAGATTCAACAGTTTTGGGAAGATGTTGAATGTCTGCTTGATGTACCTGGAAGTAATAGGGGTGCTGCTGAATAAAGGACGGGAATGTTACAATCTTTGGTCGAAACTCATTTGTCGCCCTCGGTTTTGAAGTTTTCGTCTTTTCTTCTCACTGTTTACAAACGGTCCCTATTCCTTCAAGCGTTGAATTATTGTTTTTATCTTTTAAAATACCAAGGATAGTGAAAATAAATCCTGATTGTATGAATTTGTCAGGTCAAAACTTACGCATCTATACATATCTCTGAAAATCGGGGACAGTCAAGGATTCAATTTTTAATGAATCCATGTGGGGATATGCAGTTTTTTCCAGTAGCAGGCACCAAATTGAAAAAAAGTGGTTGATTAATCAGCAATAATTAAGCTATCATTATTTACAGATTTATTTTGAAAATGGGGCTGACTTCAGGAATAAAAAAATTATTAATGTTTGAATTCTCACGAAAAAAACGTTAAATTGAATTTAAACAATTAATTTTGCTCATTTATTTTTACAATTCAATGGGGCAACACTGACAAAAAATTTGGTAATGAACTAAAAAAGCTTAGCCTTGAAACAATCAAAAGATAATCTGAAAAAACGGCAATTTTCATGTACGTATATACAATATACATTCCACAATATACATTCCACAAAACAAATAACTCTGAAATACAACCTGCTGTTTCTCAACAATATTGTTATCAAACAGTTCGTGGTAACAAACTGTAAGTAAGGAGCAACCCGGCTCAATGGTAACCGAAACTCTAAAAAAAAACAGAATTTTGATACCAATAGATACATCAAAAGAATCAGAGTTTAATTCTGATTCCAAATATATAAGTTTCAAGTTTAATCTTACCCTTCAAAAGTTACGCACCTAAGAAAATTTGGCTTATTTTCGAAAAAAGCGGAAAAGAACCCCAAAAAGTTATAGAACCTTAATGAAAATCACACTATCATATTCAGCGTATCAGAAAACCCTACAGAAGAGGTTTCAAGCTCCCATCTACAAAGATGTGGAATTTTCCATTTTTTGCCAGAAGAAAGATCACGGATGCGTGTTTTTTTTTTTGTTTTTTTTTAAGGTATATCGTATCGACCCAGTGGTCCTAGAATATCGTGGGAGGGCTCATTGGAACGGAAATTAAAAGTTCTAAGGCCCTTTTTAAGTGACAAAAAACAATTGAGGGCAACTAGGCCCTCTCCCACGCTCATTTTTTTCCTGAAGTTACCCGATCAAAATTTTGAGATTGTCATTTTTTTCAGCATGGTCGAAAATATTCTAACTATGTCTTTTAGGATGACTTAATCCCTCGAAGCCCCCAGGGAGAGGGCTGAAAGTTGTGAACTATACCCAATGTTAACATATAGCATTGGTTATTGGGAAGTATACAGACGTTTTCAGGGGGAATTTTTTCTGGTAGTGGGGGGTGGGGGTGGGTCGGGGGTTATATGGGAGGATCTTTTCATGAAGGAAGTTTTCATGGGGGAAGGGACATTCCTATGGGGGGCATCAGATTTCCCATCATTATTTAAAACGAAAATCAGAAATTAAATAAAAAAAACAAGTTTTTCAACTGAAAGTAAGGAGCAACATCAAAACTTAAAACGAACAAAAATATTAGCTATATGATTGGGTTCACCTTCTAGTCAATCCCTCGCTCTTTAAGCCAAAGATTTTTCAGTACTTTCATAAGAGCTATTTATTCTAATTAACGGCCTATGTGATTAAGGGTCATTTTTAAAGAATTGGAACAAAATTTAAACTTTAGCTTAAAGAGCAAAGTATTGACTAGGGTTACGTAAGTTAATTTGTAAATTACGTCAGAACCAAATTTAGAGACAGTCATTTAGCAAAAAATAGTAAAATTTTTATGCAAATTTTGTTTACTTATTCAATGACGGTGAGCCAAAATAATAGCTGCATTAACTAAAAAACGATCAGAAATTAAATAAAAAAAAAGTTTTTTAAACTGAAAGTAAGGAGCGACATTAAAACTTAAAAAGAACAGAAATTATTCCGTATATGAAAGGGACTATCCCCTTCTCAACGCCTCGCTCTTTACGCAAATGTTTGACTCTGTCTCGCAACTTTATTTTTTAAAACAATAAAAAACTTTAGCGTAAAGAGCGAGGCGCTGAGGATTTTAATTTGCGGTACAGATCTCTAAGCGTTATAACAATAGACCTAAATCCCTGTATATAAATAATATAACAGTAAGATCACGTTTTAGTGATTTTTGCCTACTACATCCTCGGCACGTACTGACAGCTCCTCCCATTTAATCAGCCATGAGCAGTCCAGTGTATATCATCCTGAACCGCGTATTGTCGCAGAAACTTTCTCAAAATGCCTTTGAAACCAACTCGAGACTTCAAAACTTACTGTAATTCCTAAAAACATCTAATAAATAAAAATTACCAATTTTTCTCTGTGTCTTGGAATAAATTAATATAGAATCAGATTCCATTAAATTTAGTGTTACAAAGGTGAAGCCAAGTTCGCTTTCAATAGAAATTTAACTTGTCTACCCGTGAATAAATCGAACATTGCCGCTTATGTTTATGCTTGTTTAAAAGTTCTCCGGAGCACTTGCATCTCGATCCAGCTTTGTGTAATGGTTGAGACAGGGAATGATCATACTATATTATATTTATACACAGTAACCAAGGCAGACCACGCTGACAAGCATTTGAAAGCAGCTGCACATACATTCTGGAGTCATTATCTGCTGGGCTAAAAATTCCAAGACCACCAATATAAGAATTTTTCAAGAATTCTAATTCGTCTTCTTCAAGAATAAAACGGTGTTATTGTTATACGTTTTTTCTTAACAAAACGTTCTTTTCTTAAAAAAAAACGGTCAGGCACAATAAATCCAAAATTACCATCAAAAATGTTTTATTGAAAAGCATACATTAAATATATTTTCTTAAACGAAAAACTCCATTCAAGAAAATAAAAAAAAATAAATAAAAGAATCCTAATTTTTTCGGGTTTTTTTTTATGGTATGGACATCTTCTTATACTTTTTTTGGAGTCAATAATTTCTACTTTATGCTTCTCATTCCACAAAACATTGGATATTCTGCACTAAATTACAACTAGCAAAACACGGCGGAGTATTTTGCTAGTTGTACCTACAACTAGCAAAACACAGACAAAATCCTGGTGTTGTGGACAAAATGTGTCCTCTTTCTTTTGGTGAGCATCCATTTTAACTCTCTACGTATTCAGAACCCCCTAAACTAGCGTTCTCTTTCGGTTCAGCGTTCATTTTCACACCATTATTATATTATTTTTCTGGGTAACTTGTACCACTTAAAACAGTCATAGGCACATTTAAACCTTTTCATACAGATTTATAAATCACTAGTTCCAATCTAAGCTCCCTTAACTAGGTCATCATTCAATTAATTACAAAAGCAGAAAGAAATAATGTAGATTCCACAATTGTTAAAAAACATATAGAAATAAAGTAAATTCCACAATAGTTCAATCTTGAACAAAAAACTACGTCGATGAAAAACAATTTCAATATGGAACAGCTTGGTTGGCAGACTGTTCCCACGAAAAACATTATGTGGGCTAAACCATCGAGAGTAGTAAAGTCCATGGAGATGGTAAACTTAAAACACAATTGAATCTTCGGTGGTTAACCGTTTGTAGATACGAGTTTTTATTACAAGCGCCAATTACAGCGTAGCATCTAGCGATTTTATTAAAACAGCAGAAAATATCAAATAATTTTAGATATCTAATATAGTTAATGAACAGTGCAACAGTATTAATGCTGAAAGTTGTTGGTGAGAAATAATTAAACAGATTGTTTTATTTTCAAGAATTATTTTAAAGCTAGGTAGTCTGTGCAAAGTAGCAATAAGCTTGCTTATAAAATCAAAGGAGGCTAAGTAGGCCAATTGAATTTAAACTGATAAGCCTACTATGGGCATAATTCTGCTGACCTTGCCCTCCCCAGAATAATTCTGCCTAAAAAGATGTTACGCAACCGTTATTGATCAAACACAGTCACAAAACAATAGATGGTGTTGGTGATTTTCCTTTTTGACACCGGCTCAGTTTTAACTCTTACAAGTTTTCCATACTCTTTAGGTTAGACTTAAAGAGAGGACAAAATACCAACATTTTTTCGGACCGAAATAAAACAATTAGTGGTAAAGAGCGCAGGATCAAAATTTAAAAAAAGAAAGGAAAAATAAAGTAATTTATAAAACTGTTGAGAACGAAACTACTTACTTTTCAAAAATCAGATCATTAAAATTGTACTCTCCGGTTCGGTATGAATTTGATTTTTGTTTTTCAATTATTTCCTTTGTCCATTCTATCAAAGTAAATAGTCGCAAGACACCTAAAAAAGGCAAACAAATAATTGAAATTAGCTTGTTAGACAGCAAATATTTTAGGTCAATTGGAACAAGGAGGGGGGGGGCTCATACTAGCCTATTTATATCTTAAGCAGATAAGGACGCCAAGTTCTAGGCTAAGTATTGACCCATTAATCCACACATTCAGCAATCAACTTTGTATTACGTGAAAATAAAGTCCAAGCAGTCAAATATGTAGCCGGAGTCCTAATCTGTAACTATTTTCTATTTAAAACGATAACCATTCATTGAAACACTAAGGACAGTGCAAATATACCCCGAATGGTAGAATTGTCTAATTGTAAATTCAACAACCATATTATCTTAAAAACTAGGAAAACCCCAGAATTTAATTTTTAGTGGAAGAAACCTCCGTTTGCGGAAATACAATTTTTGGTAGTAGCTCATGCCAATCAAAAAAAAAAAAAAAAAAGAATTGAAAATCCAGCAAAAGGAACCAAACCGCTTAAGAATGAATAGCTTTCATTTGAAAATGTAGTCTTAGGATATCAACAGATTGTTCAGGTTTGAGTTTTTGCAGACGAAGAAAGAAGTCAAATTTATTAAATTATTTTTTATTAATGTATTTTCACAGTCTTAATAATTTTTAAATAGCCAAAATTGAGTTTTCCAGGTATGAATAGACCTAAGATAGATCCAGGAGAAAAAAACCTTGGTACTTTAAAGACCATAAAAGAAGTCGCAATAATTAAGAAGCACATACTGGTTGCAGATAAAGAAAAATAGCACTTTGAGTGGGGCCATTTTGACTAGCAAGTTCGATATATGGCGTAATTCTTCGCAAAGGAAATTGACGTTCCAACAACAATAGACCCTTTGTTTGTGCCGTAAAAAGACAATATTATCCACCACTTCAGGCCTCTTAGGTTATAAATCAGATTAGGACACCAGACGGGCGCTACGGAAAGTTTAGGAAAATTTGTTAGATATCTACAAGAGACATTAAGACAGTTTTAAGAACTTGTTTGGACCACAGCATATCGAACAGTAGACTGTGCTAAAATTGCAGCTGAATCTACGGTGTAATGATAACAAGGCTAACTAAGCTACGTCATGTTTTAAGGAAAAGATAATAGGTCGATGAAAATTACGCTTTTGACAAACCCACCTTGAGCCGACTTCCCCGAATGGGAGAGGGATATGATAAAAACCGAAACGAAGAAGCAGCTTCTTGGAAGTGGGCTAAGTGTGAAAATCCTGGAGTGGAAAAGAAGCGTGCGCAGCTGTCTTACCCACGGGCAAATTACTGAAGCAACCACACATAATTCAAACTAACATGCTCTATTTTGATTTATCCTATCAGCATTTAAAGTATGCTACTGCCTAATCACAGAACTAAGCACTAACTAATTCAAATTGGTTTAGCAAAACTTTCATAATAGGCCCATAATAGGAAAAATGATGAAAAATAGGAGGAATTTTTTTTAGAACAAAATGGTCAGCTTGCAAGAACTTTTTTATGGTATTCTTCCTAAAAACAAGTGGCCTTGGTTAGCAATGTGCTTATCTTGATTATCCTAACGTTGAAATCATAAAAAAAGCATTGCAGAAAAATTTCTTCGGAAATATCTTCAGTTGTCCTATCCCTGCTCTGTCAATGCCAGTCGCCTTCCTTTAAGTGGTATGGGCTACACCTGGCAAGCGCAATAACATGGGTTTAAATTGATTCTCTTAAAAGACGCTTGAAAATAATTTAGTGAAGGAGAAGGGCAATGAAACTATGGAAGTGCATTCCCTCAGTACTAAAAATCATAAATCCTATGCCAATAGGAAAGAATTAGTCTAGGAGGGTTTCTAAAAATAAATCTTTCTATTATCTTCCCCCCCCCCCACATAATAAAGACAATATGCGTGTCTCATGACGCCAATTTGAATACAAGATTGAAGTAACCGGGAGGTTTTGCCTACGGGGCGTCAGCTACCACCGTGGCCTTTCGATGGGAATCAAAACTTGAATAAAAGACTGCTTAAATATTAAAGATCTTCAAACAAAGTTTTTTTTTCTTTGACAAACCTTTTCAGAATTTAGAAGTAAGTGTCCATTGCCTCGATTTGCTTTTGGCCACCTTTCTGGCTCTTTGGGCCATATGGCAGTGTGCATATAAAGATAATATGTCAAATGATTAGAGACGAGGTCTTTTCCGGATATCCGAAGATCAACAGGATACCAATGTTGAAACTCCCATCTCAGCTTATTAAGATTTCCTTTGCTGATTTTTGTGTCTTTCGGCAGTGCTGCTTCCTTAAAAAATATGTAGTCCCATACTTCAGGAGTCATTTCTTCAGGTCTGAAAAAAGATGTTTCATAGCTAAAGAACTAACGATTCTAGACCCTAGAAAGAAGAGTTACAACGAATGATGATGCATAATCTGGTAGACAAACTCTCTCCAGTTCAGTCTACCAAGGGCAAACAAAAACGATCAATGGGGCATAAGTACCCTAATAGAAAAGGGAAATACAAGGGACACAAAAACAACTTTGGCCACAAAGCCCCATACTCGTCTTTAAAATTTCCTTTTTCATGCATTTACTATCAATTCTTGAACGAGGAAAAAAACATTTGTCCATCCCCCAAATGGTATCAGAGGATACACGCCTACAAAACAGCATTGGCATTCATAGTTATTGGATAGGAATGTGTGGTTTCTAAATATTCGTCTGGCTAAAAATAAGAACTATTGAAAATATTACTAAATTTAAACTATAGACAATCGGTTTATAAATTTTATCTCTTCGATTTTGTTTCATTGTCAGGTTAAACAGGCATTTGTGGAAGAATCCTTATTTTTGCATTACAAGTTCTTACTGAATACATACGGACATACATCTAGCTGCGTGTCAACTATCTACCATTAAGGTAATGGTAATTATCTTACCATTAAGTTATTGTAATTAAGTTAATTACAATTAAGTTAAAAAAAAAAAAACAGGCATTCAGAAGATGTATTTCGAATTTGTCCGCAATGTTCCGTTATTGGATGTGGTATAGAGTGTCTTGTCGATTTCAATATTGACGGGAAAAGTTATTTTAATTGCAAGAATTATTTTCTCTATCAGCACTCGTTGCCCTTTTCCCTCAGATGTGACCTTTCGGTTATTCATTGGAGACAACCAACAGTTATTAATAATGCACACGCTAGAATCTTCCTTGTGTAAAATTAGAGTTAAAATCTAGAAAATTTCAAGAGGAAAGTTAGTGGTTAGTTAAAAGAATGACTTACTATAATTGCCTTTTGTCTTACTTTAAAAAGACAAAATTTCCCCTTCCAGGACTGTTTTATTATTTACTAAATGTCAACAAGAAAATGGTTTAGACCTGTTAATGTACTGTCTCAGATTTTCAGGCAAAAGGAATTGAGAACACGCCTCATTATTCTCAAGATTAGACCACTCATTTACGAAAATTACCTCGTCAAACAAACGAAGGGGAGATGGTTGAAAACAAAAAAGGAAAAAAATATAGTTTCCTTCAACTTTATTCATTAGCAAAAGAAAAAAAAATTAGGTTTGGATTTTTTCTCGAATGTCGTCAATTTATTGCGAGAAAGCGCTAAGGGTCTAACCTCTGCAGCACAGAGAATCTGAACTTGAGGCCAAATACATGAACAAAATAGCAAATTGTAGTAAGTTGCACCTATTTGTTGCCAAGGCTAAAAATTATGATGTCGCTTGTCTTTGAGCTAGATCCATTAGTGTCAAAGCTAACGTGGAGTGTCATAGCACAAGTCAGAGAGGATTATCTGCAGTTGTGTACAGGATTAACCGTTGAATTGTATCAGACTTTCAAATATCCAAGGACATAATACAACTCAGTGAATGGTCATGTATAACAGTTTAAAAGAACCTGGGGGTGCCACTGGGTTCCTCCCTTGGTCCACTCTGTTTATTTGTTTATATTAATGACGAGAAACAAAATGTTGATCTTGATTTTATCCTACTTACGCGGTCACTAACAAGTGAGGATGGAACAAGTTAAAGTTCACACTAATTTGCAAACGACTCGGTTCAGTCACGAGGCAAGGAGGAAACCAGTGGACGGGAGCACTCGAGAGAGGGTTCAATAAAATTTTGATTTCGCTAGTAGTTAATTGTTCAAAACCATCCGCGGTTATTTACGATCGATCAAAAAATTATTATCCTTTGATAACAGGCCTGAGTTGTGGAGATTTTAAAATACCAGAAGGTACTTGTCCATTATATCTAACCCGCCGCTATACACGAAACAAGTCAAGTTTGGTTAATGCTAAAGAAATAGAATAAAATAGGATGAAAATATAATATTTTAGAAACAAATTTGGGCTATATATTTGCACATTAAAGGGGGGGGGAAACATAGCATACATTAAATACGTAAGATAGCCTAGGTACATTCCCCCCCCAAACCCCAAAAAACAACAGTTTAAATATTATAAACACAAAAAGAAATCACGCTTTGCGATCCATTTATCTAGCAAATACCCGTGTATCGGGTTTCCTTGTACAGTCTATAGCAGTGGGTTAGATATAATGCACAAGTACCTGCAAGAGTTGAGGCTTTTAAGCATCTGGGGTTATACGGAAATGAGATTTTGTGTTTTAATAAGCATGTAGGGGTAAAAGCAGCCAGAAGCGCCTATAATATTGGTATTATTAATTAGCTTAAAATATCTTTCTTGTTTCCATTCTTCGTCTATGTGTTTTCCACTTATGGAGACTTATTTATTCCATTGTTGTTCCGTTTGGTCAACTACATTTTAGATACATCTCTAGTCTATTGCAAAATAATACAATATAGATATTGGCGAATGAAGTGGTAGTATATCAGTTAGGACAATATATGAACGCATTAAAATTGTATCACTAGCCTATACGGTCTATTTTTTTAGTGCTGTTAAGCTTATGTATCAACTTTTACATAATAATAATACTAAAATATGGCGGTTGTTTATGTTTGGCTCTTGTAATGTTATTCATTATTACAATGCACGACAGTCTGATGATATCCTTACCTTAGACCTTAGTTCTGCCTATGCGACCAAAGGCACCCAGAGGATCAAGGAGAAGCGTCCAATCTTCTCATTGGCTTCCTACAGCTACCATATACTCCCACTCGAGTTAGATATAAGTGTAAAGCCTGCGTAGGTCAGACTGTTAGTTGTGCCACAGCGTATTTCTGGGCCTGCCCCTACGACATGTACCCATTAGTTACCAGTGAAAGACAGCTTTCGGAAGTCACTGGTCATCTATTCGTAGGACGTGTCTTAGGTATCTTCATTGACTGGTTTGTCCAAACAATTCCAACGAGTCCAATTGATACTCAATATTCATGAAAGGCATAGTTTCGAACACTGGAATTCATCTTTCCCATTTTTTCTAAATGTCATATCTTTAGCATAAAAGAGTCCTGATGATATTAGAACGCCAAGAGTATCCTCAGAACCCTTGGAATTCTATTTTCGTGTCCAAGGATCCAAAAACCGGTTCAAAATTTTAAATAATGTTCAAACTGTTGTTGACCCTCACACTTTTAAAAATAACATTGAGAAATGTTTTGTCATGCATGGTCCATAGTTGGTCTCCAGATCACATATTTCCACCCTTTTTGGATAGTTCAAGATCAATTTATAAGCTTTGATTGTCCTTCAAATGCTCTTAAAAATAAAATATACATTTGCTATGCTTAGAAGAATTACAATAATGATATAACTTTGTCTGTGTTTGTTCATGCTAACAGATCTTTTTTTGTCTCTTGGTTGTTTTATGAAAGAAATTCTCACATATTTTTGCCGCAGATGCTCCCTAGAGCTTAATGCCTAACCATTTTTATAGATTTTGCTCTTTGTTGTTTCTTCTTAATATTTTTTCGTTTGTTCGAGCAAAGTTCGATTTAAAAGGTTCGAATAAGCAACTAGGAAGCAGCTACAAATTGAAACTAGACTAAAATCTAGAAGTGCTTAAAATGGCATCCAGTCACAAAAATATTTCTTAGCATAATGAATAGAAAAATTTACATATGAAAAACGGAGCACTGTCTTACAGGTTCAAAAGTAGTGACATCTACTTTTACAAAAACAATTCTACGTGTGATTTCAGTAGAGATAGTGAGTTCGTTTCGGTGTTGAGGAAAATAAGGTGTTCAAGAACAATATAATGTCTACCTCCTACACTTTACTAGATCTCTCGTAGCGATGGAAATTCAAGGTATCAATTAGCGCTTTTCTTAGCAATAATATTAGAAAGTAGGTCCGCAGCAAGAAAATCAGGTTTCGAAACAGAAAAGATACAACTTTTTTTTTAGCGCTAAACAATAGTCCTTGAAGAGCTGATTAATGATCATTTCATCAATTTTTTTTTTTTTACATTTCGTTTTCATTACAATTTTGAGGGCTGGCAACCTCTTTATTTTGACTTTTACCAAAAAAATATAATAATAAATCTGCTAAAAAAAACAAGCGAAGATCAGAGCAGTTTTGAAAAGAAGCCACAGGTACTAAGAGGACCCGTACTCCTTCCTCAACCCCAATCCCCCCCCATATCCTTCCATCACAACTTTCAGGAAAAAATAAAAGACAAATTACCCCTTATTCAACCATAATCCCACAACCATTTCCAATTGGTATGATTGAAGGGCCAAAGTCGGCTAGTACCCTTAATTTCCAACACCCAAGTTTTGACTAGAAAGGTCGGTATGTATCATCTTGTTTGAATTGGAATAACGCAAAGACTCTAAATAAGTATGACTGGAAAATTAAAGTGGGTCATCCAGCTCTATAATAGATGCCCCCACCCTTCCACAACCATCGCGAGATATTGATCAGAGGTGCACATTGTGCACCTTGTTTGTACCGAAATTATAAAAGAATTTTCAGTTAATATTATTTGGAAGGGCTAAAGTGGGCCTAAAGTCCCCCAACTCTCCCACTCCAGACTATTTTTTCTTTTAGGCGGAATTTCAGGAGTGCTACAACTTGCCTGAAGCTGAGTCATGCATATACTTTCATTTCATATGAGTAAAGCGGGCTATTGATCTCTTCAAGATCTTCCAAACCTCTCATCGCCAGATTCCAAGCATAAATTTTGCATGTTGAAGATAGATTGAACAGAAATGATGAAAGAATTTTTAATCATGTGGATAAAGTCCCAAAGTGGGTGAAAGATTTCGTTCCGTCCATCCCTCCACCAATTTTTAGCCCAAACGCAGGCATGTTCTACTTATTGAACGGAATCGTGAAAGGATTTTCAATCTGCATTATGCTGATCCTGCATCTCGACCAGCTGATTAGTATAGAGGCTGACATTTAACACCTAGATAGAACCAGAAACATACAATAATCTTAAGATCACTACGATTGGAGGTAAAACGTTAGGGAGTTGACCCCTCCAATTCCCCACTCTTTACCAATATTTTTACAGAGAGACAGAAACGTTGCCCTTTATTTGGAACGTAATAACCTAATTATTTAAAGTGCACATTAGTGGAGACATCAAAGGGACCAATGACCCACTGAATATCTGGCCACCCTTCCCACAAACAATTGCCTAACATAAAGGTAGGCACGTTGCATCTTGCTTGAACAAGAGAAACACAAACATTTAATCACTATGACTGTAGAATCAAGGTGACCAGGCAGAGGCTCTTCCAATGCCTCAACAATTCTTTAGCAGAAAGGTAAACGTCCTAGATCCTATTTTAACAACATTTACGTAAAATCTGTACGACTGAAGGACCTGAAGTGGGCCCCTCTCCGATCCAACTCCCACCACTGCTTCCGCCTTCAGTTATTCTAGTACCTATTTTAATTAGCAAATACGGCCAGGCCTCAATAAACTGCCCTTTAATACCATTTTGGCGGATACTTACACAGAGTGATAATTTTTGGGCCAAATCTAGCCAAAATGTGATCAAATATGAAATTAGGAGCTGATCCTTCGGATTGTGGGTCCGAAAAGAGTTTAGAAAATTTACCCGTTTTCAAAGATTACATCTCTCGCTGTGGTGGGTTTCAAAAAGCGCAAAACAGATTAGTTTATAAGTTGCTAATTATGAACGACTTAAAGACGGACTAAAATTATAGCAACGTGAGTTTTTTTTCAGATACAGCTGAAGAGTGAAATTAAAACCAAAAACAGATATAAATTATCTTAAATGAGAGGGAGGCTGTCCACTTTTCAACTCCCAATTTCTGTGGTGTTTTATTATGCTTCTCCTGTAATTCTTATTTTCGACACAACACCTTTAAATTAGGTGTTTTTTTTAGACCACCCTGCCGTTCTAAGACGAACAAATAAACTTTCAAATGGGGATAGATCCATCTATTTAGACAGTGAAAAACAGGTACAAAAGTCCAGATATTTCGGTCACATATACAGTGACCATCTTCAGTAGAAATACTAAAATAATAAAATTGAAACTAGCATATTTATATACAACAAAATAAATAACTTTTCGGGTCATTCACAAAATAATGAACTTCCGGATTATTCACTAGATTATTTTTAAAGAGAGTTCATTGACAAAGTTCATTCAAAGTTCTTGATGTAAATTTTCTTCTTTAATCTTGCCCAAAAGTAAAATAAATCTCCAACGAAAGTGCCAAAGCCTTCCGTGTCTTCTAATTGCAAGCCAAATGTTGAGTGTATAGATATTTACTGGGTTGGTCTCATTTCCCTATATATACGACGTATTTAATCCGGAAGTTCATTATTTTGGAAACATATACAGAGGCTGTCTTCAGCAGGTAAGTTTATTTGCTGAAGACGGCCACTGTATATGTGACGGAAATATCCATATATTTTTTATTTGTTTCACTGTAAAATAAAAGGATTTGTCCCTATCAAACTGTTAGTTGTACGTCATGGAAAGACAGTACGGTCTTAGAAAATACCTATCAATGTTGCATGCTTCTCACTGAGGAAAATAAATCTAGATATAATGGAGATTTGAAGAAAAGTAATTACAAAAATAAAAGAATTCGGTTTGGCTGCACATGAGGAATAAATGCACAAGAAATAAAACTCAAGACACAAATGTAAAACTTGGTGTAGCTTTGAACACAAGAAGCAAGACCTCAGCCACGGTTGAAGATAAAAATACGTGCGTATTCAAGATAGACAGTGCACTAGTACCAATAATTCTCCCTAGAGAATACCCCCTCCCAAATCCTTGCATTACTAGCGCCTGTAACTAAAATGAAACGAGAAACATTGTGCATTTAAATCGTTCACCCTCAAACCGTGGGTCGAAGACTAATGATAGGATATAGTTAAGAAAATTCCTAGCACCGGGTTGGGCTGATCAGTATCCACTCTCGTATCAAGCACAAACATTTCTGTCATTAGTACTCGAAAGAAGATTAGACTGGTTATTTTATCCATCCACCCCCTTCTCACCTTTTCTAAAGACTAAAAATAAACTTAATTTTGGAGCATTCTGGAACAATAAGGCCAATCTGACTGGAAAAACATTATTCCTTTGTCCAGTCTACAGATATCTAGCAGGGTTACAGAAGAAATTTAGATAAAATATAAAGTGATGTACATTTGAAAAATAGTTGAAATTCTTTGTGCTTAAACTCACTTGTGCCTATAAAGATACGTAAAAGATTTGTTTGAAGCTGTTATTGAACTTAAAAAGTAGCAAATAATCTTCTAACGACCCCGATTGTCTATGAAGTGCATTTCCATGCTGAAATGACATCAACATCAGGATCGCTCGAGGAATAAATTGTTAGGGACATATCCAATATAACTATTTGCAAAATGGCACTAGACACTGAGAAAATATCACCAGAAGAATACACATAAGTAATTTTATGCTTGTGTTGGGAATTTGTGAAACAAGCTATTTATTTAGATATTTAAGGGGTTTCGGTATCTTAAAGGATCACCCTATCTCACCCCGTTATAATCTTTTTCAGTTTGTGTGACTAAACTGTTTAGAAGTAATAAAATGGTTTTCCATAGCTTGTATAACTTGGATAAGAGATCCAATTAAACAACAAAAAACAAAAATTCGAGACCTGCTCTCCCAGAAATCTTAGAAAAATAATTTAACTTCATCCTGTTTTGTGCCGGAGGTAGACATATTCAGTTTTAATGATTTTATATCATTAGAAAGGGTGAATTGTGTTTTCTCAATTAAATAAAGTAGGACTTTCTATTTTTAACTTCAAGAAAGGAGATTTCCTAAAAAGAATTTTACCATACCTGACAGAAGAATGCTAAAAATCAGCTCAAAGAAAATACAATTTGAGCAATTTGGTTGCTTTGGGAGTTCGTTGTGGGGCTATCTAATTTGACTGAAAACCTTGCCGAAACATGAGAAATAAAACTTCACTGTCTTTTGAATTAAATTTCATAGCCAATACACAAATTCTCAATAGTTTTCAATAGACTTTGGGGCTTACAAAATGATCTTCTAGGTAACGAATCCCCTTGAAAATAAAAACTATGATTATTTAATGTCGTCACTAAATAATATTATTATTGTTTATTTATTTATTACCCGTAAAAAAAGGCACAAAAGACGGAGTATCAGTAAAAAAGAAAGAAAAAAAAAACACACAAAAAAAACATAAAAATGAACACATTGAACAAATAACAAAGACGAGAAAAAAACCTCAATTATACACTGCACTGCAGGTACGTAAGAAATTTTACTTTTAAACATTTTAAACTCTCAAGTACTGAACAAACATAAGCGATATGAGCATCGTTACATCAAGCCACAAATGTTAAAAAATTAAACACAAATAATCCAAATAATCATCAGTGATTTGAAGAAAAAAAAATAATAAGAAATAAATAAAAGAAAAATACAGACAACAGACGGTAAAAAGACTAAATATAACAAGATACTAAATATGACAAGAGACGGGCAAAGAAAATTAAATGGACAGCGATTCACTGCCTTAGCAAACGATACCAAGGATGGAAGAAGCTTTCTCCTTGTACCGTTTAATTTGTTCAATTATAGCTGCCGTCGGGTTCACAATTTTAAAAATTATAACAAGGTACGACTTTCTTGTCCACAGCGGGAGCCGCAACAAGAATTTCGCATACTTAAAAAACGCGGATCTGAGCTTTCTTTTCTCTGGCTCGGGAAAAATTCTCCAAAATGGGCTTAGGTACAGGAAATGGGGAAGGGATACTGCGTTATAAAGTTGAACCAGAATTAAACGGTTGAAATGGATTTTATATGAAACTGCTCTACTGTTAGCAAGAGTCAGGCGTTTACAGAGATGATCAATAAAAAGAAAGCGGGTAGTTTTGTAGATCCTTTCCAATTGGTAAACTAAGGTAAATAATTTTCGGGACTGTGGCTACAGATAGTTTTCCCAGCCTCAAAGACGAGACCTCTTCTTGGCGCAAGTTGAACAGAAGAATATCCCATTTCTGCGGGTTAAATTCAAGGCCAATGCGACTGTAATTTGATTGCAGTGTGGAAAAGGTGGTCTCTGTACCTGCGACTGTGCCGCTGGGGTTCAGAATGTCATCGGCGTAAGCTATCACTGTAACGTCTATGCCACGAACTATGCATGTTGTCTCGATAGTAGACTGTGGTTCAATAATGCAATTATTGAAGGCACAAGGAGATGTGACTGATCATTGTCCAGCACCCCTTTTTACTGGGACAACAGGATTCCCTCGGTAGGACAGCATCACGGCTGGTATATATTCAATCAGGGCTCGACCATGTCCAGGAAGTAGGAGTTCAGCCTGTAGGTGCTCGTACATGTCTTTAATGGGTAGTAGGTTGTCCTTCTGTACAACTCTCTTTCCCATATCCAGAATAAGTTGGTCATGGAGAAGTGAGTCGCAGGCACGGTGGACATCATGTTGACCTATAACAATGGACTCCTTTGATTTATCAGCGTCAATCAAGACTGAAGCCAAATCAGAATTGGCGTGGGCGCAACCAAGAACCTTCTGGAACCCAAACTGGGAAGGGGAAGTCCAGCATTTTTCCTGGATTTCATCAATAAAATGCGCTGCGGTTTTTATAAATTTTAGTTTCCGAACATATGTGACCTAATTAGTTTGTTTTTATAGTTGACGTATTGTAAATACACATATTTCAATAGTATTTTGTTTTCACATTTATGAATATAGCTATTGAGACACCTCAATAAACTTGAGAATTAGCAATACTCGTAAAATTTTAATTTTTATTCGAAATACCAGGCTGCTTACTCTCAGTGGTGCCAACTTCCTCCCTTTTCAAAACTCCCAACTCTAACTATAGTCACCATACACTTACAAAATAACAAATTTAAACAAATCTACTTTCTTTATAATGAGGCACAAAGCTCCAATAATTTAACACGTTGTTTCGCAGTCTTTCATCAGGCTTGGACTCTTCTTAGAGCTATCCGTGGGTACCTATGACCAAGTCATAAATTTCGATAGTTATAAAAATAACCTCTATTTATAGCAACTTATGGCTAATGTCCTTAATTTAACATAATTAAATTTGAAATTTGAAAATACCTCTAGTTTAAGCATCTTAATCTCTTCTTATCCTAATGGTACAATAAAACATCAACTCAGGGGCGTGGTGTCCTCAAGAGTCAGTCACATGTCAGCCTTTATTTCGAATGACATAAAAATAATGCCCCTTATGCACTTTCAAGAAAATAAAAGCAATTCTATAAAATAAGTAATAACTTCCCGGATATGCAAAGAGTTTGTTTCCAACTTTTCCATTGGTAGATGAAAAATCTGTCGTATTCCCTTTAAACATGTCCTGGCTTAAACAAGGTTTCTCCATCACAAATGTAGGGTTTCTCAGATCAAATTATGTAAGACTAATAAAGCAAAACTGTGGAAAACGTCTCAAGCACAATTAATTAGGACTCTTAAGTAAGGTAAATAAAACAAAAACAAGCAAGAACTACTGAAACACAGCCTATCAGTATACCGACTTACATATATCGTGATACAAACCCATTGTTCGTTGCTTATCCCAGTTTTATTATAAATCAGACCAAGCCTGGAAACAGGCATCTAAAGGTTAATTTATTTCTTAAAAACCCCAACGTTTCAGAGGAATGAATCCTAACACCCCGACCCACAGTACGTGGCTGCCAAGAGACCAAACTTGCAACAAATTTGTGTTAATAAAAGTAACAACGATTGTCAAGATAAAAATCGGCTCAGTAACGATTGAAATGATTGAGGAAACCGGCTTTAGCGGACGAAAAGCGTCTCTTATCATCCGTCATTCACCACCCACCAAAGTTCGATACTCAACTTGCGGAACCACCTTTCAAAAAGGGTGTCCCGGTCATAGCAAGCTTCAACTGCTCTAGTCTTAATGTTGATACCTCCGTTCGTGACCCAGAAGACTCTCTGGAATTTGCAATGATTAACGCTCTTACAGTAAGAATTGAGCAGCAAAATCAGACTATTCTCGATCAAAGGATGCTGATTGCGAAGCTTTCTGCTTCCAACACAGTATACAAGCAACAAATACTTGAAATGACGGATATGCCCCTAAAGAATAATCCATCGCAACTTGAAAACAGATCATTGGTCCAGCCTGAAAAGAAGAATGCGAGTACGATGACTGATCCTCATGAGACTATTATTGTCCGAAATATCCTACGATTGGTCAGTACGACTCCAGGAGCACCAGCAGCAGAAGAACCCAGCAACTCAGGCCAAATTCCACTCAGATATCCTGACATTGAAGAAGGCACGAGGGGAGCAGAACAAAACAGATCAGTCATTGTACTCAGTCAACCTGTCAAAACATTCCAAAATACGCAAACTGAGTGCATTTATTTTAAAAAAGGTCACTGCAGATGGGGCAACCAGTGTCGTTTCTCTCATCTCGTTGAGACTCCTGCAATTTTTGAACATCACTCTGCTCAAGATGGTTGCCCAAACGCCAAGTCAGAAAAATGCAAAAAACTGCATCCTGAAACATGTAAGAGATTTGCGGACGGGCTTTGCACCAAAGAACAACGATGCAACTTCTTTCACCCAATCAAACCAGCACTATACCACCAGAAAACGAGAACGGACACGGAACAAACAAGTTCAAAAAACTATATGCCCCCGAATCATCACCCACCGACAGTCAACAACTACAATCATTTCCGGACTCTCGCTTTCTACAGCAGTGGGTTCTCTGGCATAGCAAACACCAACCACCAACCAGAATCATCAAAATCATGGACCTGCTTAAGACCCTCAACCGTCAACCAGAAAAGAGTAGGACCAGGAGAGAGAAAAACGAGTGGTACGAAAAACACAAAACCCAATCACCACCATCCAAATCGCATTTACCAAGAGCAAAGGACTTCCAGAACAAATCACACCCATACTTACCGACCTACCGCATCTCCCACCACTCTGCTAGAAACGCTGGTGCAGAAAGTGAAAAACACGACGTGCTACAACGATCCATACTCGACCTTTACCGCCTGAACCCACCGCCTCCAAGTCTAGCTTCAACTCTACCACAACCAGCAAACGTTCCTTCATACCTAACAAGTGATAATGAACATCAGTCCTGGATGACGTATTACATGAAAGTCCCTCCGCCGGCACAGACAAGTAACTGTCCCGCGGTAAGGACCCAAACCTTTGATCCTGTAAAAAGGAAATCAATATTAAAACGAAATCCAGATTTTCTCTCTATATTGCTGTTGAACGTCCGGTCAATAACAACCAAAATCGAGGAACTGGGCATCTTAATGCGAGGTAAACAGATCGATGTGGCCTGTCTTACCGAAACTTGGCTTACAAATAGTAGTATACTCAGCCTCGATGGCTACAATGCATACATATTACCTTGGAAGTCAGCAGACGAAATAAAAGAAGAAATCAGCCACGCTGGAGGAGTTGGTCTTATCTGCCGAAACGATACGCCCAGCCGAATATTCAATCCTCCAATACCGAAATCCCCAGAACTCGAAGCGCTATGGGTCTGGGTAAGACCGCACTTTCTACCAAGGGGAGTGTCATCCCTAATCTTTGGAGTCGTCTACTACCCATCCAAAGCCCCATTCCGGAAGACTCTGGTCATCTACCTACAATACTCCGTCGACCACTTCCGGAGTAAATATCCCTTTGCCGGTATTGTGATATGTGGAGACTTCAATGATATTAAGCCTTCCTGGATAGAGTCCAGTCTATCACTGAAACAAATGGTGAAGTCTCCAACCCGCGGCAGTAACCAACTTGACATGGTCTTCACTAACCTCGAACAGTACTACAACGAGCCAGAAATCACAGCAAGCATTGGCTTAAGTGATCACCTAACAGTGACCTGGAGACCGACGCAATCGTCACGGCGAAAGGTAATTAAAAAAAAACAGTAACCTATCGACCGATCAGGGATGAACAAATCCCGCCTTCAAGGGAAAGCTAACATTGCAGGACTGAACCCCTATTTACAGACTACCGTCCGCTGAAGACATGACAAATGCCTTCTGCGACCAACTTCAGAAAATGTTTGAAGAGCATTTTCCAGAAAAGAAACGGGTAGTAGGAAATGAAACAAAACCCTGGATCACGCCAGATATGAAAGAGCTTATCCTAAGGCGGGATAACTTGTAAAACTCTAACAGAACAGAGTACAACAAGTTGCGACAATAGTGGTGAGAAAGATAAAGTATGCAAGGAACAGAAGCTTCTGTTCCGATTCTAAAAAGTTTCATAGCACAGTTCAGAACATTCTTGGCCAAAAGCAGAAAAACGTTGAACTAAGAAACGAAAAAGGGGAGAAACTTACAGCTAACACGATTAACGACCACTTTGCTACAATCTGTACAAAGTACCCTGGTCTTACATCACTTCCCGACCTTCCAAGCATTACTGAAATCCCTGTCATTGAAGCAGAAACCATCCAGACCGCTTTCTTAAAACTGGGTGCATCCATGGCCTCATTTCCGGGAGAACTGCCGATCAAACTGATCAAAGCATGCAGCAACGAGCTTGCGGTACCGTTTACTGCCGTAGTAAACCAATGCCTGAGTGTGGGCAGCTTCCCGACAAGATTCAAAACTGCTGTGGTCATTCCTATACCGAAAAAATCATCTGTCGAATCTGCAAATGACTTAAGATCCATCTCAAAGACATCGATTTTCTCAAAAGTCCTGGAAGGAATCATCTTCAAACGGCTTTTCGAAGATATTAGTGAAAATCTTGATCCTCGGCAGGACGGCTTTCGTCCAGGTCATAGTACTGTGCATTACCTGATCCGCCTTATCAGAGACATCCTGGAGCATCTGGAGATTGACGGTGCTTATATTGACTGCATCATCGCGGACTTCGTGAAAGCATTCGACTTACCCAACCACTCAGTTGTTATCGACGAGGCAACTTACCTTGGAGCAAGACAAATTGTCTTGCGAATGGTGGCATTTTCCTGACTAACCGCAAACAGAAAGTGTAACTTCCCAATGGCGAAACGTCAAACATCAGGGAGCTGACCTGCGGTGCAGCACAAGGGTCGAAGTTAGGCCCTTTAGCCTTCCTTATTGTGATCAACAAACTTTTGCGCGAAATTATAGAACGCTACAAATTCGCTGACGATCTCTCCACCCTCCTCCTCAGACTTCTCTCACAGAGCATACAGCCAGACCCAATCCTAACAGTAATGCGAAAAATTTTGGATGAGGCAACCCAAGTGAAACTTACACTCAGCCAGGAAAAAAACAGTCCTATTTAGGGTTAATTTCCTTTAACAGCCAGTTCCAGACCCACCATGTGGTGGACCGAAGGCTGTAAAAACGGTGAAAATCCTGGGTGTCCACCTGGATGCCGATCTAAAATGGAACATCCACGTATCGTCAATCGTCTCGAGGACCGGCTTCCTCCTAGGATCTTTTGTCTACCTTCGCCACTTTGGGATGTAAACTGAAATCATGGTTGTATGCTATAAATGCTACATTATACCCCTCACTGAATATCCCTGCCTAGTGTGGCACAGCGCACTGACCATAGATCAAAGAGACAAAACTGAAGGATTGCAGAAAAGGGCCTGCAAAATAATACTGGGGAGTAGTTACGTTGACTATGAGATGAGCCTCAAAGTTCTGAAGTTGGAGTCCCTCAAAGAGAGAAGGCAAACACTGGTCATGAACTTTGGACGAAAAATCCTCGACTCTGAAACACACCACGATCTACTTCTGGATTTTGAGGCGTGCCAAACTCAACATTCAAATAGGCTCAGAGAAATAACGAAAAACGCAGCAAAATTGGAACGACCGCCGATCCACTAATCCGAGCGCTACCTGAAGTCATTTGGTCCATACTTCGTCAAGCACTACAATGGTAACCCAGAAAAATTGTAAATAAATCAAGTTTGAATAATTTATTTTTGTAAGAGTTTTTAAATTGTTTGACTTCCGCTGTTATTTTTGTTGTTAACAAGAATATTAAGGGAAAAATAAAGTGAATTTGAATTGAAAGACATGAAACTGAATAAGAAAAATGAAGTTGATCAATTTAGATACTGAGATCTCCATATAACAGAAGAAAGCAGAGAAAAGCAAGGAAACAGCAATTGCAAACTATCAATAGTAAATACCTTTTAATAGTAAAGATACAGCACTCCTAATAGTAAAGAAATAACGATAAATACAACCTTATTATCTCGTCACTACCCAGTTGCGCTCAGTTTATTAAATGATTTTTCTATTACTAAGCGAATGAAACATAAACATTGTTAAGGATAAGAATAGGGGAGTCTAAGGATACAAGGATCTCGTATAAGGATACGAGATTTATAATGCCAGTTTACAAATTGACTCATTCAGAAATTGATTATTAACGATTAGAAATAGTCAAACCAACAAATTAATTAAAAAATAAATACAATTATTAAGTACTTTATGTTCAGTGCATTAGGCGGTTTTCCATCAAAAGAATTTCCTTGTAGAAGATGAGTAATTGTATAATACGCCATGTAGATAGTTGAATCTGAGAGGGATTCAATTAACCACTGTTCATCCCAAGGCAACTTACTTCCTAAAATTCAAAAAAAGTTCAAATGCATGTCACCAAGAAATTTTGTGGTTTTCAAACTTTACAGAAAACAAATAAAATATCTTAACAGCTTTTTAGGCAACACATCGATTTTCAAAATGGAATCAAGACGTTAATTAAGAGCCTCTAGACATGTAACTAAAAAAATATAAAACAAAATTTCTTTGGAAATTTTACTATACCCAGAAATTTGTTTCATGGTTTAAGCAATTTAATTAGGCAACGGTTTGTTTGAGCATCAGGTAGGCACAACAGAGCCAGGTAGGGGGTAGTGGATTCCCATATAAGGAGCATTACATTAAAACTATTCCAGTACATTGAACTTAATCCATACGATGACAGTAAAGTTGTTGCACAAATGAAGTTTTTTTAAATAAATAAATACCAGGCTACACCATATGAGAGTGGGATATTCCCCATCCTTAACCCTACATTCTAAGACTCTAGGTTAGATACAGTCAGCCGAGAAAAAAAAAAACATATCCGTAATCATCCTTCTCGGAGAAATGGAAATTTTCCAATCATTATAGATAGAAGCTTGAAGTTTCATCTATAAGATCTTCAATATGCTGATTGTAATACTTCAATTTTCATCGATCACTTGTCCTTTTGGGTTTCTTTCCCTTTTTCTGAAAACCAACAATTTTCTCAGGCTCAAAACTTTGAATTTAACGAATTATTCATATTTAAAATCACCTGAAAAAGCAAACTCTTTTGATGTATATATATTGTCACAGCTAAATCTTAGGGGCTTCGTCATAAGCAGGAGTTACCAAGAGTTTCCACTCAAGAGTTTACAGCTTGTTACAATGAACCGAATCTAAAAATGATTTATTCTGAATACCAAACACTATCCACTAAACGTCTGACACTGAAGATCCTCTTTCGGGAATGAAAAAGAATTGATCAACACTCAACTGACTAAAACAAAAGGAAGGTCCCCAACAGGGTTCACCAGATGATTCCAGAGGTAGGACGAGAAAATGGTGAACTGAAGCGAAATGCGATGAGATCGCCGGAACCACGAAGAAACAAATATTAAAGATATATGAACATAACATACTTGTAAACTGTCCAAGATATTCTCCAGATGCGTAACTATTCTTAACGGTCCCCCGAGGCCAAGACGGCTGGGAAAAACTTGGAGCTTGCACTAAAAGTGTAAAAGTTTAAACTAATATTCAATTTCAAACATCCTAAAACCACCTACTGTACATTTTTAAGACCAGATTAAAGTAGTGTATGGTGGTTAAAGTAGGAGTTTGATTAGATACTGACCTACCGAGGAGAGTCAAAAAGTGTTGGTTGCAAGTACAGGTAAACTGCGCGCCACTGCGTAGGGAATACTGGGAGTCATATGACGAGGATAGCACAAGAAGTAAATGTTCTTGCCCCCTTTTTGGGAGTACGGGGATGTACTAAAAAAGATTCTGAGTAATTGCCAAAATTTGGCAAATTCAAGGAAAAAAGACTTTCACGGTGATGTGCCTCTACTCCAAGGTATTTTGGAGACTACTTCAAAAGACCTAAATATCGCGGTAGGAGGTTTTAGAGAGAAAGGTGAGGAGGCAAGAAAGACAGTAAATTTAAATATGTTCAGTGTTAGTGTTTGCTTTGATGATTTTTGTATTTTTTGCAGCGTATATGGCCACTGGCTTTTAAATAATACAAGTATATAGAATTGTAAGGGTATGTATATGCAATAGGAAAATCAGTGCCTCTGCGTCCAAGACCCGTCGAAGGGTAACCTCAAGCCTCTTCAGTGTGAAATTTGACACCAAGCAGCCCTGCTTAATCCCGCAGGATTTGGGTTAGATTTCGAGAAATGGGAACAAATGGCCTCCAAGCGCAAATCAATATCTAAATTTTGGTTGCGTTTTACGGAAAAGACTAATTCTTTACAGAATCAGTTTAGTGGAAAGATGAAAATAATATAGCCTCTCGGTATTGGAATTAAGCAAGCATTTGGAATATTCATAACTGGAGAGCATAAAGTGGGCCCGCAGTCTCTCCAAAACCCACCCTCATCCCCCAAATTGACTCACTTAGCGACGACTTCGACTTTTGGCCATTCGGATAGTTTTGATCACTCATAGTCATTGGTCTTTCTGGTCAAAAGTTAGTATTAACAATAAGGGCCAATATTACTATTACGATGTCCATAATTGCCCTCAAAATTGGCGTTTAAGGATTTCTAAGCTTGTTTATAACAAATCCAACAAATCTCTTTCTTTTCCTCTTTTTTCATTCGTTTTGCGTCTATTTTTAAAAGTTTGCTTGTGGGATTCATTTTTCCTTGAGGTATTTTAAATTATGTCAATGACATTCCAACCTCAATCTTTCCAATCTTCTGTCAAAAGTAACAAGATGGTGAGATTAATATTTTGACAGGTTTTTTTTTTATAAGTTCCTACAGACCACCGTTTCCAAAGCAGTACAATGGTACCATTTTTGGGAAAAATAAGAGGTGAGGGTACATTGCGGTACATTTGGAAATTTGTTGGTATAATCAAGTTTTTCGTTAGATTTTGGTTTTACTAGCTCCTTTCAGGCTCGAATATCTTTTCAAGGTTCACTTTATCCAGGGTTTTTTTTCTTGTTACGGCAAATATTTAACCTCCCGTTCAGATGGTTGCAAATTAATCCTTTATGATAAAATTTAGTAAAAAAAAATGGTACAGTTAATTTCTAAGCGTTGGTAAGGCTGCTAGAGACGCAAACTTCATCTGCAGTTACCATAGTTACCCTGATTATTCACATGAAAAACCTACGAATGAGACATGAAATACAGATCTAAAGAACAAAAATTGGCACTTTTTGGCACTAGCTGAATTACATAGGCCCTGTTTTTCAAGATATATCCTATAATTAAAAAAGGTGAATTATAGAAGTTATAATATATAAATGGTTGTCACCAAGAAAGTGTCTTTAGTTCTTTCCATTTTAATCAGACACTGGAGACAAATTGTGAATATCAGTCCGATATATATACTATTTTAGGTCTCTGTATAGCCCTAATCCAGTTCTATCCTTTAATATTTTCTTTTGGTATGTCTAATAAATTTAGTGCATAAATTATCATACACTATGTGCTTCCTTTAACTGCTTTCGATTCGTAGAGGACAAATTTTGTCTCGGAGGTGGGGGCAGCTTCACGTTTGAGGGAGGCGGAGCGGTAAGCGAGTTTGTCAAAACAAAACCAATAGCAAATTATACGGCAATTTTCAGTAAATATGGACTATTTACATATTATTTAATGAACTTAATAAGTACACATAGCACTTATTTATGCGATCCACTTTCGACTCCTAGATGATCTGACGCTATTAACTAAAACCGTCAAGTTGTGGTATGACTGTCCTTAATGCATAAAAAAAACTATATGGTGTTTAACTTCCGTTAAGTTGGTAGTCACAACTTCACGACTAAGTTACTTCCATTGGGATTGTTGATTACAAATCTCAGGTATTTATTGCAATATAAAGAGGTTTGAAATCAAAACTCAATAGGTTGTTCAAATGGCCCAAATTACCATAATAGCTGGTTTTTCAGGAGTTTTAAGGTTTTGATTAAAAGCCTGATGCTGTTATTGCAATATGGAAGTTCAAAATTAGAACAAAATAAGTATTTATTTCACAAATAGCGTGTGCTTTTCATCATAATTAGTGTTTAAGTTTTTTATATTATTCATTACACATCCTTTGATTTTAGGTAACTATAGAATGAAAAGTATTGATTATATATTTCTCAGAGAGTCATGGACGCAATCAAGGAGGAAACACCCCCTCCCACTCCCTTGGTAGACAAGAGGACACTAAGAAACTGTACAACAATAAGGAAAATAAAACATAATAAGATTTTGTTTATGTTTTGAATGAGAGTTGGGGGTCCATCCGGTCAAACCTCCATAAAGGCGATTGATTGGCTTGCACAATGATGAAAACAGTTTATTTTACAAATAGAGTTTTTTTTCTTTGTTTTTTTTTATATCATAGAACTTTTGATTTTTAATCAGAAAATCCAGAATACTGATGAAGTTTCTAAAAAAAAACTTACACAATTAATATTTCGGCAAAAGTTAATTTACTTTTACAATTACAAAAATGAAATGATTTTTGTAGCTATATTTCTTTTTAGTAGAGCTTGCCGAAAATTGATAGCTAAATAAAAAGTTTAAACCATCAACTGGCAATCTTTACAATAATCTTTTAGTTTTCAGTAAAGGACAGCAGAAAATCTTTACATTGAAATAACTTTACTTTTTCATCAGCTATAATCTTATGCCTTACAAGTCTTTTGTACCTAGAGATTCTAATGAATAAACAAAATTGAAAATAAATTTGTTTCACCTGGAAATAGAGTAAAAAAAAAAAAAAATGGCACAAAATCTTGAACAGCTTGAAACACAAATACGATCGTTTCTAGCTCAAGGGAATCCCAATATACAGGAAAAAGAGCTTGTAGAACCAATCCAATTCACAGGAAAACGGACAAAAAAATCCCAAGATAATATAAAAAAAACAAACTTAAAGCAAAAACTAAAATATGAACACCCTCTTCAATTTTCAATTTATGCAGATCATTTTTAAAAGCAAATCACTTCCCAGGTATGATATAATTACAGATCCTGTTAGGTTGCAAAATATGATTTTGTTGATTTATATAAAAACGATCAGAATTCATTATAAATAGGGCTTAAATAGGTTTCTCCCGTGTCTCTAGTTATAGCCACCTTTCGGTAAATGTGCTCTTTTATCTCAACCACCTCCCTGAAAACTTGAATGAGCCCTTTAACGACGGGGGGGGCAATAATGGAGGCGTTGGCAAATAAAATAAAATGCTGTGGATTGCCATAGACCTGTTGAGCCAAGACATAATCAAAACTCTCAGACCTTTGGTGTAGCCCCATAGCTTTGTCGATTGAGGACTTGTAGGATAATTATTTAACCTACTCAAGGAGTATTTGCTTCTAGTTAAGCCCCAGAAGGACCACGAAGAATATAAGTTCCGGTCGCCTTTTGCCTTACTTTGTATCGCATCTCTTATTCAGTTAAATCTTCATCCCATTTTAGTCCTAATAAATAGGGTTGAACAACATTTTGCTTACATATTATTGTATAGTCACTTAAACCACTCCAATAACAATCCTTATAAAATTCCTATCTTTTCTTTAAGGTGAATTAATAGCAGAGTCCTAACTAGATTGTCAAGATTTTAGCTTTTCAACATTTAGTGTTTTTCCGTTTCATTCCGTCACTCGGGCTTCTAATAAGATTTATTGGTTTTTCATTGCAGACTAGTTAATCATTTTGAAATAAAATATTTAGATATGATGTCATTCCCAACTGGACTGTCAAACCTTTTTCATAGCATTGGTTTTGGTTTTTCAAAATTCAGTAATAAATTTAGAATAAAAGTTAAGTTTAGAAGTTTATTAATCCACATTCATAAACAAATAAATAAATTAAACAACACTTTCACGCTGGAGAAAACCTATGAAGGTTTGTGATCGCGGAAAAGTCCACGTAACTACTTACCTATTAACTCAATTCTTTGTTAAACCTCAACTATTTAATTAAAACTATTATAAATAAACCAAAAATAGATAAACTATAACCTATATATAAAAAAATAATAAATAATAATAAAAAATATATAGAAAAGTAAATAAATAACTGAATTAAAAATAATAATAGATAAATAAAATATAAAAGAAAAATAATAATAACAAATCCAGTCTCCATCACTCATTATACTGAACTCCCTCTCCCTTCCTCCGCCCTGCCCTTCCAACCTTACCTTAACCCCTATCCACCCTTACCTTCCCAGCCCACTAAAGCCCACAACCCACTTCCAAGCTTCCAAAAGATTTAGAAGCTTTGACAATATAGATTTAGCTTTTAAAAATGTATTGGTTTTTTCTTACATAATGGGAATTATTTTAAAATAAGACTATGGACAATGTCACTCCCAACGCCACAATCAACAATTATTTTTCATAGCATGAGCTTTCTAAAATTTAGTGGTCTTTTGCTGCACTACGATAATGATCAAACCCACAAGGCTTCGTTTTGTTACTTTGCTAAAGTATAGCTCCACTTCAACTTTAGTTACTTTCTGAGATAAAAGACACCTCGCAATAGTTCTACTAGATTCTCGATTTAGGTCAAAATTTAGAGATTTATGATTAGACGAACACATTTGCAATTTGACACATCCAAACCACCCCCTCCAATGTAAAATTTTTAGCCCAAAGGTAGGGATTATGCACCTTCTTTAACTCAGAATCATGGAAGTGTTTTCAGTCTGGTTGATCGTAGGACATCAAGAAGCCCATGCAAATTAGGTGCAAAAAGACATAGCAAAACCATCTAAGTTCAAACTATAGAATGCAAATACAACAGCAAAATAGAGAGAGAAAAACAGAGTTCAGGTGAAATTCGTTTTGTCTTAATGTTTGTGTCTTAGTAGCTAAGATCGTTCCATCTTAACAGACACTGAAATGAAGTCTCATTTCTTCCACCGAGGCTATTTACAAGAGAGTTAAGAACAGCTTATTATGGAGCTACTGGCATATTTGACGCTATTTTGATTTAATCTTTACAGCCTTAACAAGTCCATATGTCCTTGAGCATGCATGTTCCCTTAGCCAGTCCATTGTTAAGACGAAATTTTTCTTCACTTCCTTATGGAAGGTATCTACCCTGTCCAATGCTTGTTTCGTTACAGCTTTCCAGTCCGATTCCCCATATTTCAAGTACCACTGATCACAAAGAGCAACGACGCATTCGTCACCAGATCTGTAAAAGAGCACCTGAGTCAAATGTTGGGCACAAAAATTATTCACTGGATATTAGATAAGCACAGGTAAGCCAAACCTTTAGGGAAAGCCAGATAACTTCCAAGGGGGAAGGGCCTGAAACACAAATATTAATAGGTTCTCGTCCCAAGTATACCACATTTCATGTTAATACTTTCTTCTTCAAAATTCTTCTTGGGGAAAGGTCCTTTAAACTAGCCTTAGAAGGCGTTCCCCACCCCAACCTCTGCATAGGGGCATAAAATAGAAGACTTAAATACATTTTTTGGACAAAGTCACCGAATTGTTATTTTAGATAATAATTAATGAATTTTACTTTTCAATTTCTTTTGCCAGTAATCAAATTTATCGTTGTTCTTTAAGCTATTTTGTCGTTTTTTTATTATTTATTTATTTTTTTTTGTATTGACCCAGAAATCCAAATTCGGGACTTTGGAGCTTGTAATTGAAATTTTTGGGAAAAAATTGTTTCCCCTAATTTAAACAAACTTATCAAGTGTCAAAATCTTAGCACGATCAGGGGAAACATTAGGAGGAAAAAGGGTTGAAAGATTATTCTACACCTTAAATGAGCTTTAATTTTATCTTTCTCGTGTTTAATAACACTAACAACATTGTTAATACACTAATGTTGAAGAAGTAATTCACCTTTTTCTCAGTAGAATAGACTGCGACTAATAGCTTCAAGAGAGCTATTAAAATCTTTTGTGTTCTGGTCACAAAATAAAAAATACAAGTTTTTTTTAACTGAAAGTAAGGAGCGACATTAAAACTTAAAACGAACAGAAATTATTCCGTATATTAAAGGGGCTGTCCCCTCCTCA